>JAGFBZ010000231.1:312477-379776 GCA_018398805.1 Hirundichthys speculiger
CCGGAATCGCACGTCCCGAAACGTGTTTGACCGGTCACAAGTCAAACTCAGCAGACCCCCACCCCCACCGCTGGCAATATTAAAAATAAACGTAATAAATGGTTGAAACGCTGCATCTGTGACGGTATAATCCATGAAATCCTCTCTATTTTAAGTGCTTCCCTTCCTCCTTGCGTACGAAAGCTCACCACCAGGGATGGAAACTGAGATGGTTCCATCAGTACCAGCGCTGTTAACGATTCTGCAGATCAACATGATTCTTTATTGATCGCCCCGTCAGTTATAGACCAGGTTTCAGCGTGGTGTTTTTGGAAAAAGGACACTGCCAGCATCTCTGCAGGTTCCTTCAGTCCATCGATACGTGTCAGTAGAAATGTCTGATGTCTTAACTCTTGATTTTCCACATGCACCTGCAGCTGATGAGTTCAGGGGCGTATGGTAGAGGTCTTCACGGGTCCACTTTCATGGACCCGAACCCGAATGGACCCGTGAAAATTCGACCCGAAACCGACCCGACCCGAGGTATTATCATAAGTCCAGATGTCCGAACCCGAATGGACCCGCAATATTTGGACCCGGAACCGACCCGACCCGAGTCTTTAGTTTCCGACCACGAACCGAACCGAGTTACCTGAATAGAACCGAGACAATCCAGCCCATAGTTGCTCACGTTAAAGTTGTCTAGCGTTGAATAAAACTTGATTTTCTTACCTAAAGTTGTCTTCTTCTACCGGTTCAGTTGCTACATAGGCTACGTGATGTAAACAACAATAAATCCACGTCGTTATTTTCTTTGTGGATACAGATGCTATTGGTAGCAACTGCTAACGCTAATAGCCTACACCGGTCAGGACGTGTCGTGAATATGTTCTCTCATCCAGCGTTGTCATGTTGGTGATCCGTTGTGTTTTACAGCTGCCGGGCAAACCGCTAATAACACGCTAATAACACGCTACGGCAACACGATTGTTTCATGACAAACACGCCACGTTAATGAATAATTAATTAAACTGCCCCGAGTCCAGACATTAGCTGCCACCGCTAATATCTTTACCTCTCTGGAGTAAACGTGGACCCAGCCTGTCAGAGAGCACCGACCGGACCCGAGACTAACTGTACCGATTCAGACCCGAACCTGGAGTCACGTCTTTTGAATGGACCCGAGACCCGATTCGGGTCGGGTTGGAACCTCGGGTTTTCGTATTGTCGGGTTGTTCCGAAGACCTCTAGCGTACGGTTGTGATGCTTCATGTGAGCGTTTCCACTGCTCTACGTCCCTCCTCAGATGCTGCATCTCCAGATTTCACGTGGAAGCTTTATTAGTGGAGGAGACGGGTGCATTAAATGATTCATATTCACCAGATGTTTTAAGTAAAAGTGCGTTTCTCCTCGTAGCTTCATCAGAGTCTCCTCGATGACCCCCGACTTTAAATCCGCCAGTCAAAAACATCTGCAGGCTTATCGGTCAGCGCGGCGTCTGAAGATACGTTTGTGTCTTTAGCAGCTGATATAAGCAGGAAGTGGTGAAGACAGAATGAGAGAAAGAAAGCAGCCAGAGATGCAGATCAGATCTTCACCTCTATTTCAGTGACAATCGTTACGGAGGTTGTACTTTCCTGACAACTGAATTTTACTTTATTTTCTTTACTTTTTTGGCTTGTGAGGTCCACCCTGCTCTCTGCCTTTAGCATCTAAATCTGGGAACACGGCAGTTTTCTCCCGCCAAAAGATGAACCGGTGGCGGTTTTCACGATGGGACCGTCTGGTCCAGCCAGCAGTGAGATTTAAAAACGATAATTCGGATTCAGCGACGTCGACGGCTTCTTGATGCTCTCGACGCAGAGATGGTTGAATCCCGCGACGCCAGACGGGAACCTCAAACCAACAAACTGGCATCACCTTTTCAAAGCCCCCGTATCTTTTCACCCCCAGATTCCTCCCCCTCCTCCTCCCAGAAGTCTCTATTGTACTCCTGCACCCCCCCCCCGCCCCCCCCCCTCCCCCTCTTCAGTAATTACACCCAAAGTCAAAACACGGTCCTGTCAATCAAACACTCAGCTGTCACTTTCCCTGCTTTGTGTCCCACGTCGCTGCCTGTCCGTCTCTGCCGGGCTGTCAGAGCGCCGCCGCCGCCGCCGCTCTGCGTGCACTCGTCCGTGCACTCGTCCGTGTTTTGTGATTTGTGCGTTTGTCTGCGTTTGCGTGCAATCGGTCTCGATGTTGCAGTTTTACCGAAGCCACGGCGAGGAAACAAACGCAGAGCCCGTGTTGGCATCAGACGGCCGCTGTTAAAACACCTGGACAGGTACTGAGGAGGTAAAGCCTCAGTCGTCCTCTCTCTCTCTCAGGTTGGAGATAAATGAACTCAAAGAGGGGATCATCTAAAGCCGAATGATTGACAGCTCTCTCATCCTCTCAGGAGTCGGTCCACTGAAGACTGAAATGGACGATGACACCGTCTGTCGACCCGTCATTGTTCTCATCCTCTCGCTGTCAATATTTATTTATTTAACGCCAAAAGGCTCAAAAGACACCTGTGAAGAGAAGTCTGGGCCTCAGCTTGTTGTAAAAGAGTCACAGCATGTGTCAGTTTTGAAGTGAATTATTATAGTACACTGTAAAAAAATAAAAAATCGTGAAAAAACGCCAGCTGGGGTGCCAAAAAAATACTGTGAAATAACAGAAAATTACTTTCTCATAAAAATAGTTTTTTTTTCCATAATTAAAATACAGTTTGTAGTTGTAATTTCACAGATTTCTTCCAAATTATTATGATTAAGCACATTCAATAAAGTGATAATGCAAAAAGTTCTGCAGAAAAATACCATTATTTTTCCGATTTTTCCCAAATTATTATGATCAAACACCTTTATAAAACTGATAATCCAAAGAGTTCTCTGCAGAAAAATACTGCTTTTTTATGCACTATTGTCCTTTATTTGCCAGTGAAGGAGAAACAGGACGGAAAGAACAGGGAAGACACACAGTAACGGGACATCCAGGCCAGGAGTTGTCCATTTCGACTTTATTCTCAACGTTTCAACTTTATTCTCGACATTTTGACTTTATTCTCAACGTTTCAAATTTATTCTCGACATTTCAACTATATTTCCGACATTTTGACTTTATTCTCAACATTTCAACTTCATTCCCGATATTTCAACTTTATTCTCGACGTTTCGACTTTATTCTCGACATTTCGACTTTATTCTCGACATTTTTCGACTTTATTCTGACATTTACTTCTCGACATTTCGACTTTATTCTCGACATTTGACTTTATTCTCGATTTCGACTTTATTCTCGACATTTTGACTTTATTCTTGACATTTTGACTTTATTCTCGACATTTCGACTTTATTCTCGACATTTTGACTTTATCCTGTAAGGAAAAAAAAAAAAAAATCATCATCCACAATTTGTTTTTCTCAGTGTGGCCCTAATACTCCGCCGTAGAAGGCGCCACATGAGTAGAAAATATTTTTTTCTCTGTGAGGTTTGAAAAAAAAAATCATTGCATTGGGAAACGATATGAAGATGTTAAAGTGCAAGACAAATGCAGAAATGTATTCTGCTCCTCTTCCTGTTGCATCTTCCTACTCTGTTTTTAGACTCCAGCAGATGAGGGTTTATCACCTGAAAACACCTGTGAGTGAATACATTTTACTTGAAAAAATTAAACACCTGATTGAAAACCCAAATCAGACTTCAGTAGGAATATGTTGCACTTGGTATTTTCACTTGATGTATTTTCACTTCATCGATGTCGCTCTGTAATTACACCGGCCAACACTAGGTGGCATTTTTTTTTTTTTTTTTTTGCAGCGCTGTAGCTTTTAGGGCCGAGCTTCCTTTTCGTCCAACATGCAGCTCGGGAATAAAAATGCAACGAGGGACTCACGAGGGACGTTGCAACGAACGTCGAACGTTTACTCCGAAACATAAACAAGATTTGAGGACATCCATATTTCACTGAAAACTCGATATAGATTTGATTTTCGATTAGTTTATATTATTGCTGTAAAATCATTTCAGAAGCATACAAAATCTTATCAAAATGAACCTTTCACATTAAAAGGTCGAACAACTGGCAAAAGAGGTTTTATTTTAAATCAACAAAATAACAATTTAAATAAACACTTTAACAACCAGAGTAGGTCAAAATTGCAAACAATTATCAGGAACAAAAATTATAAATATAGTGAAGTTCAAATGAAATAAACTTTGGACTTTAAGCTGAACCTTAAATACGTATAAATGTGCAAATAAAGAAACAGTTGTTTAGGAGCCAAATATGTTGTTCTGAATTGTAGTTCACTCTGTGTGTCTGTGGGTGTCGCTGTGTTGTTACCTGAGGGTCAGGTATAAAGGTAGCTGCCTGTTATTGGTTAGCTGTTGGACCCGGAAGGGCAAAAGGTTTTTGACCGCTGTGGCGCTAACTGCCGGCGTTAAGGTTGTCGGATCAGTTAATGGAATAAATTAATATTTTAACGGAACTAATATTTTCAATGTCCTGCGTGCTATCACCACTTTCCGCCATGCTAACGTTACGATGCCGATGTTACAAGCTACAAATTCACGCGAAACACAGTCGTGAGTCGCTAACAGACTTGAATGAGGCTGATATTACACATCCCGGTAATCGACCGCGATAATGAGATGAAATCAAACATAAACTAATATTCATTATTGCGTAAAATTTTACAGCGCTTTACCGTAATACCGCTAACCGTTCCATCCCTAGCACATACACACACACACACACACTTAAACGACTGAACGCAGGGGCTAATAGGGTTAATTGTCATGTTAAAGTCAGCTTCACGGCCAATCACTCAAACTCTCTCTCTTACACATAAACACACACACATACGAACGCAGCGACTGATATATTTACAAAAGCTCCCGTGGGATCTCGTCTCGCCCAGATGGCTTTTCTCCCGGTTGCTCCGAGCTCCGCCGTGCACGTGTGTGTGCACGTGTGTGCATGTGTGTGAGACCCTGCCAGGCCACAAGAGGCTTCACGGTGAACACGGCGCATCTTCTCCGTCTAATTAATTTGCTATTATATAGCACCTGTTTCAGCCCAGATAGAGCCGAGGGCGCACACACACACACACACACACACACATGCACTGAACACACACAAGCTGATGAAATGGAGAGGTGGTGGGGGAGGTGGGGCAGAGGTGCTGGGGATGGACAGAGCGGAGGAAAATAAAAGCTGCAGAGGTAGGGAGGGCGTGAAGACAGAGGAGAGAAAGGGGTGAGGAAAGAACGGAGGGGGAATGAAAAGCCGGGCGAGGGGGTGGGGGGGGGGGGGGGTGGGGGTGGGGGGGGTAATAAATTGGTTTTGAACTGATTATATTAAGCCGATCCTTTGATCGTGTTAAGGCCTTAAAATGGAAATATGTTTTCTCTGATTGGGGGAGGATGGGAACTGGTGGTAGACGTGGGGGGGGGGGGGGGGGGGGGGGGGGGGGGGGGGGGGCTCATTACATTTCAGCTCTACAGAAAAATCACAGAAGTTTTAGAGACGATCATGATGACATTAATCACAGGGATACGAGCGTCGTACATCCGTCGGTCCCTGTCCTGACTCTCATGTCCTGATAACAACTTATTTATTTTATTTATTACCCCAAACCATCTAAGAGACCCTCGAAACACGTTTTAGAAGCTAGACTTTCAATTCAATTCAATTCAATTCAGTTTTGATGTATAGCATCTTTTATAATGTCAGTTGTCTCCAGGTCTTTGCAGAGACCCAGATCATGACCCCCGAGCAAATATCATTAACTAAAATTATAATATTGAATCCTAAACAATATGGTTGAAAATCGTTTGGATTTTAACGATTCTGATTCCGATTCTCTGTTTTGATTCCTGTTCAAAATGATTCTCGATTCCGATTCTTTGATGTGTAGGTCAACAGATCGCGACTCATCTAACAGTAGAATTTTTTCATTAAAACAACTAAGGGGAGGAGCCTTTTCATCACAAAGGCTGTTACGTTTCTGTTATTTTACTCCTCAGCCAACGTGAATGTGGCGTCACGTTGTTTGTTCGGCTTAGGAAAGAGAATAAAAATGTCCCTCAAAACGTTCTGGACACCTCCAGTCACTGTTGCAGGTCCCCAGCAGCAATATTTCACCATGGAGTTATTATAGTATAATATAGCAGAAAAATAGCGAATTAACACAGTCCTTAACGGAGGAGCAGAAAGTTTGTCCGACCTAGCAACAGTAACTAGGAAGGGGGCGGTGCTTACTGAAAGGTCAGTTAAATACAGTACACTTGTTTATTTTTGTGATGTCATGCAGGTGAAGGTGTTTTGCCATATTAGTCGTGCTCCCTCCTTTGGCGGTAACACGCTTCCCGTAGGTGTTGCACTGCACCAGGTAGCCGTCATTTCCTGACTGAAATGCAGCCAAACTCTTGGGATCCATGTTGTGGCGAGTGAAGACGTGACGTCGACACTAGCGCAGAGTTGAGTACGCCGGGCAGAGTAACATCAACAAACTAGTGCAGTAAATCAAATAAATAAAAAAAAATAAATAAATAGTACAGACATTTAGGAACCGATTCCTACTTGGAATCGTTTTTCGGTGCCCAACCCTACTAGACAAGGATAATGGCAAGTAAAAACTCCAACAGAGGGAGAAAAAAAAAACCTTTAAGCTAAATAGTAGCAAGAAAAAACTCCACTTTAAGAGGAAGAAACCTGGAGCAGGACCTGGATCAGATGGAGGGACCTTCCTGATGAAGACCAGCTGGATAAAGAAAGAAAAAGAGAGGAGAGACAGGACAGAGAGAGGATGGAGGACAGAGAGAGGAGAAACACAAATGACTGAATGAAATGACTACATCACATGTGTGAAACACAAGGCCTGCGGGCCAAATGTGGCCCGTCACGTCATTTTATGTGGCCCTCAAGAGCTTGTGTATTATTGGCTTACATATTAAACCGATATTATAAGACTTAATTTAAGCTTACGCCGCTTTAAAGCGCATATCGACAATAAACTACATTTCTCACAATGCATTTTGTTGTTACCCACAACAATAACGGTATCTTACCGTTAATGAGACAAGACGATTTTCAGAACTGATGGCTGAAGAAAAACCTTTACAAACTAACCCCAACATGTCCAAGAAAAGAAAAAATGATGCACAAGGAATGAAGTTTCATGAACGATTTGTGTTATGAGGCAGCGTCAGTCGGCATTTTGACAGCAAACAAGGAGCTAAGTATGCTAAATTTAGCCCAGGAGAAAAACAGAGAACCGCTTCTGCTTCTGAGAGTGAGAGCAGGTTTACAACCACAAACCCTGAGTTTAATATAATAATGGATTAAATATTTGAAACTTGAATACATAATAAATACAGAAAGAAACCATTTAACAAAATATTAAAGAGTAGTTTAATTTATTTAAATTTACATTGACAGCATGAATGTAACAAAATGTAATCTGATGTGGCCCTCAGTGAAAATGAGTCTGACACACCTGGACTACATAAACAGATGCAGGTAAAACTGAGGTGAGGTGGTCAGAGAACTTTGAGACCAAAACTCTGGGAAATTGATCACTGTGATTCAGATAAAGTATTTGGGAAACAAAAATCATGTCTGTTCAGAGAGGAAACAAGCTGATTCATCTCACATCATGCGTGATATATTAATAATTAGTGGAATATTAGTAATACCTGTAATGTGCAGGTGTGCGCACACCTCCTCCACCAGTTTTACTGAAGATGCGCTCGTTGTAGGTCAGTCTGGAGCTGAGATGGAGACGTAATCAAACACACTAAACTGGAAAAATGCCGCCGCTGTGGTGTTGATGTTGATTGTTGAAGATGGAGATGTTTATGTGCAAAAGCGATGACGTAAATAGTTGTTCCTGCTATTTGAATGCAGCCGTTATAACTTCATCGACGTCAACTTATTTCCTGTTGTTTTTTTATTGCCGTTTCACCTCAGAATATGTCGTGTCACAGTAAAGGCTGGATGTCGTGTTATTGTTGAGGCAGCACAAGTTTGACTTGATGGGAAATAAATATGCTTTTTTTTTTCCTTCCACACCTTCTTTACAAAGCGCCGTCTGAATCTGAGGCGTCGCAGGTGACAGCAGAAAAGAAAACCCGAGTCAGCAGGAAGACTCTCCAACATCCCGACAGGGTTTCTGGGAAATGCAAAACTCAAAAAGTGACACGTCTGAAGCCGATAAAGTTACCGTCAGCTGCATCTTCGGGAGTAAGATGGCGTCACCATCAGTTCTGGCTCCTGGACGGATTTATTAAAACTATTTCTGTTTCTTTGTAACTATCTGGTTTTCTCTTTGGACATATTTGGAATAAATCACATTAATTCCTCTAAAAACACACTTCCAAAGACGACAAAACGTGTTTTGATAGTAGAAACACGTGTAACTTTGACACGTCGCACGCCGCCGTTCTGCAAAACATGAATGCATGTTTATTATTAACTTTGATGATGTGCACGACGGGAATTAGGTGTCTGATGTTGTTAAACAATGCAGAAATGATAGTTTATTCAGCTTGGAGAGTATTTAAAGAGAAGTTTAACTCAAGTATGTGAATATAATACGTAGTTAAAGGCATCGTTCCGGTTCCTTCTCCTGACCTGCACCGTTTCGTTCGTCGAGCCCCCGCAATCTGTCAGTCAGTTAGGCAATCACTGAATAACACATCATCCCAGAGATGAATGCACTTTAATTAAGCACAACCAGCTCTCTCTCTCTCTCTCTCTCTCTCTCTCCGTCTGCGGGTAAAATAAAGGATCAATGATACAAGAACAACTCCGCCACCAGGACCGTGATACGCAGCTGCCGCCGTCCTTCTCTCTCTGAGTTCATTAGTTTCCAGACCGGTGCTCCTCCTGGATTACCATAACCCGTCAGCCGTGAAACACCACAAAACAATTTTATGCTTGTAAAAAAAAAAGAAGAAGAAAAAAGAGAGGGAGAGTGAGAAGAGGAGGGAATGAAAACAGCCCACCTCGCTCTGCTGCCTCTCGCCGCCGCCGCTGAGAGGAGAGAGGGCGGGAAGGTTACGCCACCTGGATGTTTCTCTAATGAAAACCACGCCGAATTAATAAAAACGTGTCAGGAAAGGAGAGATGCTTGGAGTAAAGGGGCGGATGGAAGAACTTAAGAAGGGAATTAAACCTCTTTTGTTTCAAACGGGTGATAGCTGCTTAAATATGAGTTCCAGGGGTTTCCAGCTGTTCCAGCTGTTCCGATTGTTTGCTCCGGGTTTTTATCTTTCTTTTTTTTTATTTTTAACTCGATTTGCTCCCTCCAGCCGAGGGCGTGACACCTCAGTCCTGCTACTGTGTTTAAACATCTCAAATCAACATGATATAAATAAATGTTATAAACGCAGAAGCATCTGTTACAGTACCGAGTAACCGTAGTAACGTCCTGTTAAAACAGAGACACAAAAAACAGATGCTTGTTGTCGTTGAGTGGGCTCGTCTCTGTATTTATTTACATACCTTTAAAGTTCCCTTTTTTAATCAAATACAGAGTGATTTCTTTTAGTGAACATTTTCAAATAAAATACACTGTACACAAAGTGCATCATCATACAACAACAATCATACAAAAAAAGGAAACTATGCAGCTGTTTACCTCCCTACTGCATTAGTCCATTTAATCAACTTCTTGGATAAACAGAAATCCAAATGGATGTTCAGCACACATACAGTCACGGAAAAAATTTTTAGACCACATTTTTTCTTCAGTTTCTTGTTCATTTTAATACCTGGTACTAGGCTTGGGCGATATTACGGTAATACCGTATACTTCCGGTATTTAAAAATAGCAGCCGTATCAGTTTCAATACCGTCATTAAAAAATGCAATGAATGATTTCTGTGGTTTAAAGTTTAGTTTAGTTTCTCTCCTGTATCGCTGTGTGTTCCGCTTTATTTTACCGTTTATTTCTATATCTCGGTTTGACTCGTCCTGTTAAGGTACTGACGATGAAAACAACACTTCCTGAGTTTGCTGCTTCAAAATAAAAGCTTCTAATGAAACTAATAATGTTGGACTTTTATGTTGAAGAATTTATAGGAAGTGAAACGTCCGCCACGCGTTTTCACGCTTGACGGTATCAAAATTTGGATACCGCCCAAGCCTACCTGGTACCACTAAACGTCATCATGTGACTAAAACAGACAGAAAAGAAAACACTGAATGCATAAAAGCAGTGTTTTTGGCAGTACAACGCCATAGCTATTGATGTAAAAACTTTAGTGATTTAGGTTATAATCAAGAAAACCATGGAAAATGGTAAGATATCAGCTCTTAAATAAAACTCTTATGAGCAATCTTTGTGGTTATCGTTATGTTTGTCCAAACAAATGTACCTTTAGTTGTACCAGGCATTAAAATGAACAAGAAACTGAAGAAAACAAGGGTGGTCTAATCATTTTTTCCATGACTGTATATATATATATATATACTGGAACAATTTGCTATCAAATACTTTTGTAAATTTTAATGTACATCTCAATCCACACCAAGTTATTATCTGCCAGACTTTAGCAAGATAATAGACCTTTCGGTAAGTACCGCCCCCTTCCCAGTTACTGTTGCTAGGTCGGACAAACTTGCTGCTCCTGCATTAAGGACTGTGTTAATTTGCTATTTTTCAGATGTGTATCACAAATGTTAATATTATACTATAACACAAAAGCAACAGTGACGTTTGGAGGTGGGAGCGTCATGGCGGTAGGACGGAGGGATGAGTTAACAGAAGATACCCTTCAGGATCTGAAGACTGTTGGTGAGGAGGAATGATCCAAAAACCCGAGCAACAGATGAAACTAGTTCCTCCTCACAGGAGGAGTCCTGGAGCTGTGAAAACAGTAGATCACAGGTAGAAGGATGGAAAGACGGGTGAAAGATGAGCAGAAAGACTAACATGAAGATGGTAGCTGCACACACACTCACAACAGTCACAACTTTTATTTATAACACAGGCAAAACACGAACGCATCAGACCTGTAAAGACACAGAATATAAAGTAAAGGTGACAAACACTTTTGCCAGAGCTGAGTTGGATTAATGAGTGTTCACTTCATGTCCAACTAAACTGGAGACATTTTTGGATTATTTGTTAGGCTGAAGTACGTCCTCCTGAGTCGTAGCTGCCAAGTACGTACGAACTAGCAAGTAAACATGTCCAAACTTTGTGTTCTTGGAATTGAGAAATGGCTCAATTTACGATTTAACCCAAGGAAGCAAACTTTGAAACTAAAATGAGTAGTGAAACAACTGGCGAACCTGAAAGGAGGGAAGAACAGGACTAAACAAAAAAATAGCTTTATGTGGGAATCAGAACTGATGAACAACTCAAAAAGTCTGAAAAAAAAACCCATGGACGTTCCCATTTCCTGTTGGTCATTGATTACAGCAACAAAAAAGCACTAGAACAAAAAAAAAGAAAAATAAATGTACACAAAGCTCAGGGTTATTAACAGGTTTTATGTGGAAGAGAAAGAACAACAGGCTTTTTGACTGACGCTGTTATATTGCTTCAGCATTCCTATTTGTGACGCAGCGTTCCACAACCTTGTTTGTTGCTCTGTTTTTGTCCAAAGTTGAAAGAAAAAACAAATCTGCATTTTTGCAGTTTCTGGCCACATTAAGAATTAAAGACTGATGACTGAGAACATTTTATAATGAAGAAAAACAACAACAACAACAAAGAGACGTTTATCTTGAGTTGTCAGATGTGTACAGACATAAATAATGCTTTACTGTAATTAAGTTTAAATGGCTTTACTGACCAGTTAAAAAAAGAAACAGCATTTTTATCACTTCATTATTTCACATTTTCATAAATTCACTCCTGCTCATCCCTCGGAAACTATCTGTAAATAACGTTACTGATCAGTCCGTTTTCCTGAGTAACTTTATAAAATCAGAAGCCACGGTTACATGATGTTTTTTAATTCTGAATTAATTATTCCGGATTAAATAATTTAGAATTAAACTATTATTTGTTGAGTTTACATGGAAATAGTAATTCTGAATTAAGGTGTACAAGGAAAACACATTTGATCGGCTTGATCCAATTCAGCTTAAGGTCTGGGGGTTGGGAAGGGTTCTGATTGGATGGGGGGGGGGCGGACGTCTTTACGTATTTACGTCTACCGGAAGAAAACAAACTTACTTGATTAGCAACAACATGGAGGACTACATTATTAGCATCCTTTTTGGATTTGTTTTGTTTTGTTTGTTTTGATTTTATTTTTGAAGCAGCAGCACGACAACATCATGTCGATGTTGTTTTGTTTTCGAAAACAAGCCCAGCGCGGAATATTGTGACAGACGGACAAGGGAGCTAGCATGCGCAGAAAGACCGGAATTAATTTAAAGCGGAATGAGTGTATACATCACCAGGAAATTATTCTATTCGGATTTAAAATCAGAATAAACCAGCCACTTACTTCGGAATTAAGTTTAATTCAGAATTGACATTTTCATTCGGAATTAGGTGTTTACATGGTAATTTTAAATCATTTTAAACCGGATTTAATTTTAATTCCGACTTTCTGAAAAATTAACGTTTATTTTCGAGTTGCTGCTACTGATGAGTTTCATGAAGGATGAGCGCAAACATGTCCTCTTCTTCTGGCACTTTACCTCCGTAGTTTGTTGTGATGTTAGAAATTGCATATTGTAGTTTGCCACCGTCTGATTCGGATAAAGTAGGACGCAGATGTGAGCGTTTGTTGGTTTAGTCGCAGACTCCTCTCCGCCTCGACGGTCCTGAGGTGTTCAGACACGCGTTTCATTTCCTGTTTCTCCTTCCCGCTCATGTCCTCGTCTGTGTGAACACAGGTGATTACAGTACGGAGGCTCCTTCTTCTCACCTGAGCGGGAACAACAGAGCGCCGTGAACAGCAGCTGCTCACGTGGTTTACTGTAACGGCGCTGCGAGGGCAGGCGTTCGCCGCGTGTTGGCGTCTGCGAGGGAGCGATTGCGGGCGTGTGCTTTTGAGACGTACGGAGACAATGCACGCGCCCGTTGGCTGTATAATTACAGGCGTAATCTCACCATCCAGATGGTTTCATTCACCAGCGTAATGACATGAAGAGTATAGGTTGCAGCGTATTAGGAATAATACGGGCCGGCGCCGGTGTAATGACGTCCCCGGACACACGGCGCCATCTGAAGACGGGTCAGCTGCATCATGGGGGTTAAAAAAGAGAAGGATACTCGTCTGAATCTGTGGCCGCCTCCGTTGCTCACCTCACCGCTATAACGCTGCTAAAAAAAAAATAAAAGCGTCTGTGTACCGTGTCTCGCTGCTGCCAGGACACCTCTAATGCTTCGGTCCATTTTTTTGTCTGGTTCATGTCACAGGAAAAAAAACATATTAAAATCAGCTGGCGTGTAACCAAATTACATTTGACCACGTTTTCTGGGTCGTGCTCATAAAATAAGTTCAGCACTAAAAGTGCAGGAAGTTGCTTTTGGCTCCAACGTCTCATGACGTAAACCTGTTTGCTGCAACGTCAAACGTGTGAGGTGAGTAACTGTGACAGAAAATAAGAAACTGCTCATATGGAGCTGTTATTTCTGGGTAGAGCTGAGCAATTTTATCGATTCTGCGATAGATATCGATATTTTATTTCTACAGAGAGTATCGATATTCTAAGCTCCTTTCAAAACCCCCGTGTCCCGCAGGGGTGCCGTTAAGTCCTCCAGCTACTCTGCTGAGATGGCTGCAGTTTTAAGGTGGCTTAAATGTTGCTCCAATGGACTTGAATTATTGGCTGCCAAGGTTCGTTTTTACTGAACCTGGTGGCTAGAACGGCTAGTAGCTACCTCAGATGTTCAGTATTAAGACAAAAAAGCTGCCAAAGAAGGCCACTTGTTGTACTTTAACTCTCCATTGTGCCCTTACCTTTAAAAGCTTGTAAGAAACAATTTGCACTGTTTAAATAAATGAAACTATTTTTCTCAACAAATCTTTTATTAATTTTGTCCAGTATCTCTAAGCTACCTGTCAGCCATATAATGTGTAATTGATGCTTTCAGTTCAATTAATTCAAACAAAGTCATAACAACACTCACAAGATGTCACCAAAATCACTTTTCCCCTTTAAAATCTTTCAGAAAATGATGTAAATGTATCTTAAGATGAATATCGATATATATCGTATCGTGAGCCGAATATCGTGTATCGTGTATCGCAGCCATTCCCAAACTTCAGAATACCAAGGCCCAATTTGAAATGTGAAAAATCTCCTCAGTCCACCGAAACCTTTAATCACAACTGTGATCAACATACAGGACTGGTAGCTATGTTCTGATATTAATGTGAGGGGTCAACAAATAAGGTGACACTTGTCATATTAAGTTAAGATGACAGTAAAATAACACTTAACTGGTTTGTTTTATTACTTAATGTTTTTTTTTTTTTTTAAATCATGTCATGAAAATTTTACAGTAAATAAAAACATTTAAAAAAGTTTGAGGATTTGAGACATTTGTTTGATTCTAATTAGGGGTGCTCCGATCAGGGTTTTTGGGGCCGATCACCGATCACCGATCACTGAAATCAATATCGGCCGATCCGATACCGATCACCGATCGTATTTATTTCCCTTTGTTTCTTGCTGTCTTAGACCTTTTCGACTTGAAAATTGTGGACATGCGCCCCCTAGTGGCCCCGCCATAACTGGAGGGTGCGGTGCTCCACCAACTAACCCAAACACAGCAGCGTGGAGCATCTGTTACTGATAACGCAGACATGTCTTGGATTGATGATGTTAGGCAGTGGCCTCCAGTTACAGATGAAGGTAGTTTATCGCTGTTTTTAATGATTGGTTATGGAAATAGCATGATCTATTCCCATAATCAAACACTAAAAACTGTGGAACGCTGCAACGCTGGCTATAACTAACGTCAACAAGCCATAAAGATTATGCTACTGTAACGTTAACGCTAGCGGTAAATTAGGCTATGTGTTAATGTTATATTTAATTAATTTATTAATCATTCTCCTAATTCATTCATTCATTCATTGATTTATAGGCTTGTGCTAGCGCCGGGGCCTCAGTAGCCTCATACTGCTGTTCTTTCAGCCAGAATCGTCCGGGACTCTCAGCGAGGACTATGAGTAGTACGAGATTGAATGTTAACGAAAACTCACCCGGCTGTATTCATTTGGAACAAAGTCCTTTCTGTTTTGATATTTTTTCACCCACGTCTTCCTAACTTCTTGTTCTGCAAACAAGGCAGTCTTCGTGCAGTAAAGGCTTGTGTATTTCATACTTTCTTCTTCCATTGTTGAATTTTCACGCCATTGTTGGCACAGTTTATGACGGAACATGTATTCCCACTCGACCGACACGACATTATAAAAATATATATTTGTAGAAAGAGAAAAACACTGGTTAATCTGCGAGCCGGTGAAAGTGTCGCTCTGTAGCACAACCCAGCAATGGTGGACGGGGTACTTCCGGGGGGGCTGGCCCGAAAAGGTCTATACACAGTGTATGCGCACGAGAATAGAGCGTTTTTGATCGGCTCTTTTGATCGGCTCTTTTGATCGGCTTTAATGACAATTCTGGCCGATCCCGATCATATGCATATCGGCCGATCCGATCAGGTCACCGATCGATTGGAGCACCCCTAATTCTAATGACCTCTCGCGGTCCACCTGCACCACCAAGATGGCCCACCAGGGGGCAGCGGGCCACACTTTGGGAATCACTGGGGTATTGTATCATATCGCAAGATTAGTGTATCGCTACAGCTCTATTTCTGGGTATTAAGTTCTTGTGATGCGATTTCATGTGAACCCGCAGATAAAACAGCTGGAATCTTGTGGTCGGCTGCTGTCTTTATTTGTGTGCGCTTTTATGTGTAAATGTTTTAAAAAACCCGTGCATCTAGTTTGAGGATAACTCGTTGACCCTGGACTCCACTGGTCAGCAAATCAGATTTCTGCTTTACAGTAATCCCTTATTTTTTGCGGTTAATGGGGAAAATCCGCAAACTGGAGCCGGAGCCCTCCGAGCCTCAATAATGTGTTTAAAATATGTTTTAAAAACCACAAAAAAGTAGCGAGACAAGACAAAGGCTCAACTGTGGTCTTTCTGTTACCTTCACAGCCTCTGGTCTCTGAACCGTAGTAAACAAACCGCTCTTTCATCTAACCTCGTTTTCATTCTGCTGTCCCACGACACACACACTACATTACCCATAAGGCCACACCATTACCAATAAGGCCACCTTCTTAAAGGGGCCAGGCTGGCTCACAACATTTCTTTGGTGCAAGAGAACGCGCACAACATCCTGTGATGTTTCCGCAATTTTTTCTTGATTTTTTTTTAATATTATATATTTCTGAAAAAAGACGCAAATAACTAAAACTGCAGAACTTAAAGCGTGAATTGGCGAAGGATCAAGCTGTATTTTGATTTTGATTTGGGAGGTTAAGGACCTTTTTAAATGTCATTGACTTGATCCACTCCGTCGCCACTGTAACCGCCGGGTTACAGGACTGGATCAAGTAACGGGTATTAACGGGCGTTAACGGGTATTAACGGGTATTACGCCCAAACACGACCCTACCGGAGAGCTAGCTCTTTTTTAATGATCCTGAACCTTCGTTTCTGCGCTGATCCGATCAATTTCTTTTCACCTTTCTGGCCCCGTCACCTCTAATCAATTCAAATCAGCTTTGTTTCTTCTACAAACTTAACACTTAAGTGCTTTTATTCAAAGAACCCGTAATGTAAGGAAAATGTGATGAAGCTAGTCCCCTCGTTTTCTGATGTTTCACTCACAAAGTAACGCCGCGATTAATCAAGAACAGTTTAGGGATTAAAGCACGATACCAAAAAGATTTGAAGGTTGAGTTGAAAATCCTTTTCAGTAACCGTGGAGGTTGCAGCCAATATGGAAACAATATGGAAACAATATGGCGTCTTCACGAAGACGCTATATTTTCTTCTTCTCTTGTGGGTCAACGTCAGCGTCAAAGTCACGCTGCTGGACGGAGATAAAACCAACAATCCTAACAGACGTTCCTCTTCCTTGCTGCATGCGTCTTCCCTCTCCTTTTCATTGTTTCAACAAAAAAAAAAAAAAAAAGACACTTTTGAGATAGTTGGGGGTTGCTCTTCTGGAGCCAAGTGTTTAGCAGCCAGTTAATGTTCTGTGGGATAATAGCGCTTGTCCACAGGCAGCGTCTTTATGTTCAGTGTGTTTTACCAGCTCCTCGGCAGCTTGGCAGTGTTTACACACTCTAATAACAAGTGGCGTCTTTCAGGACCCTTCGCTTCAGACGCCGGTCCGGCTTTAGCCTAATCCCCCCCCCCCCCCCCCCCCCTCCCCCGTCAGCGCGCCACTCCCGCACAAAAACACAAGATTTCAGCGTTTTTTCCACTGTAATTGCCTGGTTCCTTAATTCCAGGCGGCCCACCGAGCCGGGATTGGAGCTCCAGCCAGATTCCCGCCATCCGGGAGCCGCCGGGCGGCGAAGATTTCGGGGCACAAGGGGCGCAGATTTTTGGGGGGCTTGGAAGGAGAATGGGGAAGTGGTCTGAAAGCGGCCTGCGTGGCCACGATAAAAAGGGAAGAAATTAAAACGTCTTAGTTTTGGAAGCGCCGCGGGTGAAGCCCGGTCGTCGTCCGCCGTGGCGGCAGGAATAATCTTCTCTGAGGTCTGCTGGGGGTGTGGATGGAGGGATGGGAGAAGATAAGAGGAAAAAAAAAACGAGTTCATGGCGGTGTTAAACGTGGGTTTCATATCTGCTGTGAGGTGGTCAGTGGTCGGTGCATGATGGGGTTTTGTTTTTTTGTTTCTTCCAGCTGCAGCTCTGTATATTTACAGATCTTATTCCCATCCATATAACTGTTCTGACTCATTTTCCCGTTATTTCATTGATAAAGCGGTGAGTAAAAACCCCGGTAACAAACCGTGCTAACATTTCAGCCTCCTGCATTTAACCGTATTTGCGCCTCGTGAAACGCTGCTGCACGATTCAAGGACCTCACCTGGTGGGCTCACCTTTGCCACGTCCTCTTCCGGGTCCAGGGACCTGTGTGGCCTCCTCATGTGAAATTAGCTCATAAATCAGCGAATCATGAGAGTAACGAGTATAACGCAGTAGGGATGGAACGGTTAGAGGTATTACGGTAAAGCGCTGTAAAATTTTACACGATAACGATAAACGTTTACGTTTGACTTTATCTCATTATCGCAGGTCGATTACCGGGATGTGTAATATCAGCCTCATTCAAGTCTACATATAATATGTAGCTTGTAACATCGGCATCGTAACGTTAGCATGGCATAGCACGCAGGACATCTACCAACCCACTAAAAGGACGAAATCCGAGGTCTGGGCATATTTTGTTTTAATTTTTTTAAGAATCCAGAGGGACAACTGGTGGAGGACAGTTATCTGTCTGCAGAGCACTTGTTTACATTTTATTGTAATTTGTAGAAGCAACTTGAAGGAGCTAAGGCTAATGCTTCAAGCTACTGAGATGTTTGACCAAGAGGAACCTGGTCGACGCGCTTCGCTAACTCGCATTTCGTAAACGTTACCGTTACGTGTTGATTGAAAAAGGACCGGAACGATGTTCTTCTGATGCAGTTAAAATATTAATTTATTCCATTAACTGATCCGACAACCATAACGCTAGCAGTTAGCGCCACAGCAGTCAAACACCGTTAACACGGAACCAATAACAGGCAGCTACCTTTATACCTGACCCTCAGGTAACAACACAGCGACCACCCACAGACACACAGAGTGAACTACGAATTCATAACAACATATTTGGCTCCTAAACAACTGTTTCTTTATTTGAACATTTATACGTTATTTAAGGTTCAGCTTAAAGTCAAAAGTTTATTTCATTTGAACTTGCACTATAATTTCTGTTCCTGATAATTGTTTGCATATTTTGACCTACTATGGTTGTTAAAGTGTTTTTTAAATTTGCACCAAACAAATAAGCTTTGTTCCTGTAATTTATTTTGTTCATTTAAAATAAAACCTCTTTCTGTGCCAGTTGTTTGCCCTTTTAACGTGAAAGTTTCATTTTGATAAGATTTTGGCTTCTAATGTTTTAGTATGACAAGAAAATCACAAGATTTTGTGAAATTATTTAAATTTATGATTTTTTTTTTAGACATTTGTACAGCAATCAAGAATATCGCGATTAGGGATGGGCATAATTAATCGATTAATCGATGATTGATCATTAAGAATTTGGTCGAAAAAATTTATTTTCGTCGATGAACCGAATGTTTATTTTTTTTTAACAATCTGAATGTAGGTTATCAGTCCACGTCCTCAAACAATGCGATGCATTTCTGTGTGACACGATAGAAATTTGGCAGCAGGGGGCAACATTTCACCATCACCCTACCCTGGCTGGCCTCAGTTGTTACATGCTAGCTTCTGTAGGTCATCGCCTAATCATGAAGCGGTCGCGGTGAAGTGTGGCGTGGAACCATTTTAGTTTAGAAAATGAGCAAGTGTACTGCAATCACTGCAATGCTAATTACAAAAATAATTAATCGACAACGACAATGATGTATCACTTGAACAACGCGCATCCAAGCCTTGTAAAGGACGGCGGAGATGGTTTATCTCTATCTCAGCCTAGCCTACCCTAGCCTAGCCTAGCCTCAACTCGGTGTTAGCACGGACCAGAACGAGCTGCAGCGCACATCGAGCACACAACAAGCGCATCTTTTTAAGAATCTTTTTAAGAAACAAAAAGCCTGTAATACTGGCGCCTTGATATAAATTGTCCTTGTTAAGTAGTCTCCTCGATATCTCTTGTTTTATTAACGTTGTTTTTATTAAAGAAAAGAAACAGGAAATGTCACATTATTCTCAACCACGAACATTCGGGCCACTGAACACATCTGGGCATGCGCGGGCCATAGCAACCAGGCCATAGCAACCAGGCCAAAGGGGAAAACAAACGTCACGCTGATATCGAGAATAATTGTGATAGTTTTCAAAGTAAAAATGTTAATGATGAATCGATTATTAGTCATTAATTCTCCCGACGATCGACGAATAAATCTTCACCGAATGCCCATCACTAACCGCGATAATAATAATAATATCGTAAACCGTGTGATAATTTGGTCACTATAATCGAGATATCAAACTTTCCATATCGTTACGTCCCTATAACGCAGACTCCTCCCACATCTACTGTAGCTGTCATCTCCAAATGAACACAAAAAGGCTTTGATTTTTTTTTTTTTTCCCCCATTTTTTTAAAATTTGGCTCATCCTCAGCGCTGGGACCATTTCCAAAACTCACTTCCTCCTTCTTTCTCTCCTCCTTTATCCCCCTCCACACCTGTGAGAGCCCCCCCCCCCCCCCCAGATGTGCAGCCGCCGTGCAGTCGTGCATCTGTCAGGACAACGGCATCTCCATCACCAAACCCAGGATGAGCTAAAACAATCAGGCAGCATTTAAGCCGAGCGCAGACCAGCTGCACTGCCCATCAGCTCCATTCACACTCACATGCACTCGAACATGCGCACGTTCTTTTGAAGCTCCGTGCACAATAGCAGTGAATATGAATAAACTGAATATAGCCGCCAGAGAGAAGTCGTCGCCGTCTTCCTCTCGCTCGTCATTACGGTGCTTTGATCAGAAGCAGAGGCGTCACATCGGCCCAGCATTTGTCTTCTGCGTCCTTAAGAGTCTTTGACTGGTTCCATCCTCGTTAATGAGGATGAGGCTACATCATGTAGCTTCATCCTCCTCGTTAATGAGGATGAGGATAAGGCTACATCATGTAGCCTCTTCCTCCCGTTAATGAGGATGAGGATAAGGCTACATCATGTAGCCTCTTCCTCCTCGTTAATGAGGATGAGGATAAGGCTACATCATGTAGCCTCTTCCTCCTCGTTAATGAGGATGAGGCTACATGATGTGAGGAAACGTGGGATCCACATGAACATCTCAGAAACAACTCAAGGAACGTGACGCAGATCCAAACGTCCTGAGCTAGCCTCCTCACTCATCCGCTGCATCCGGCGAAACTTTGATTCCCGTCAAAGCGTCTGGTTCCAGATACCAGTGACGTCCCTGACGAACTGGAGCCGTTTTTGCGTCAGTCAGGGATCTGCGCAGCATCGGTCACGTAGCCAGAATATTCTGGATCACCGGTGTTTGGGACCGATTAAAACTGAGGGAGAAGCAGCCCGGCGGTCAAGCTAAAGTGTAAAAAGATACACAGAGGCAGCGCCAGCTAATCTTGTAATATTTCAAATAACCTTTCAACAGCAGAAACAATCAAGAGAAACATTCCAAAATACACGACATCGGTGAGTAATTCAGTGATTAATGGAGTGTTGGCGGCTGTGTGAAGAACATTTTCTGTGACATCTCTTGTGAGTAGGGATGGGAATTAATAAGATTTTTCCGATTCCGATTCCAGTATCAATACTGTTTAACAATTCGATTCTTTATCGATTCTAATTTGGGGAAAAACGAGAACAAACTGTTTTATTAGCATCATTTTTTTTACTTAGAAATTACGACCTTACAAACTCAACAGCGAGATCAAAAGAGGCCCAAAGCCTGGATAACGTGTTAACTGTTGTAATATGTAACTGTGCAAATACACAGCATTTTACTAACAGATTTTTCCTAATAGAAATGAAAAAATTCTCCTTTTTAAAAGGATCTATGAGCTCACTAAGCACTCAAAAATAATAATAAAAAAAGATAAATACTATCAAATACAACGGAACAGTGCGTAGTGCAAATCTGCAAATACTATGAAGAATTAACAATTCTTTAGCAGTAAAATAATCATGTCTTCCAGCCTCTGAACCAGCCAGACTCTCTCTCTCGTCACGGTCATCTTCTAAATGTAATGCAGAAGGCATTCGTTTAATAGCATAGCGTTAATGTTATAGCGTGTTTTACAAAGAAGCACATAGGCAGCGGGATAGCTACTAACCAGAGTTACCAGAGGTGATCTTAGCTTGGCTACTGCTGCTGGGTTGAGATCCATCAGTCCGAAGCGTCAAAAACACGACACTCGTTAGCATGTTGTGTGTTCAAATGTTTCTGCATGTTAGCCGTGTTCCCTCCCGACGCTGTTATCTCCACTTTACAATGACTGCTAGCTGCCTTGTTGCCATCTTTCTTTGGTGAAGTGAAGCCAAAACTTTGGAGCGTTTGAACCTGGTGGGCGCCATTGTTGTTTACAACTGCAATGCTAACGTGCTAAACCGACGTAACTTAATCACGTAAGTGCTTTCTGGAATTGACTGTGCGTAACTTGCGTAAATTACGTGAGATTCGTGCTGGTTGGAATCGATAAGAGAATCGCTGGATAAACTGACAAACGATTCCATGGAATTGAAACACACGGAACGGTTCTCTACAGGAACCGGTTCTCTACAGGAACCGGTTTCCTGTAGAGAACCAGTTCCTGTAGAGAACCGGTTCCTGTAGAGAACCGGTTCTCTACAGGAACCGGTTCTCTACAGGAACCGGTTCTCTATTCCCAACCCTACCTGTGAGATGGTTAAAGCTGCTTCTTCAGCTGATGGTGTTAAAGGAAAAAGACATCTGCCGGAGTGTGTTGCAGTGGTGTGTGTTGCAGCGGTGTGCGTTGCAGCGGTGTGTGTTGCAGCGGTGTGTTGCAGTGGTGTGTGTTGCAGTGGTGTGTGTTGCAGCGGTGTGTGTTGCAGCGGTTGTGTGTGTGCAGCGGTGTGTGTGTTGCAGCAGTGTGTGTTGCAGCGGGTGTGTGTGTGTGTGTGTGCAGCAGGTGTGTGTGTGCAGCGTGTGTGTGTGTGTGTGCAGCGGTGTGCAGATGTGTGCCTGTGTGACACCGTCCGTTGTCATCAGCGGTCATTACCTCCAGGTCCTGACCCGTGGTCGTGAGACAACCCACCGGTCTGAGAGGTTAATAAACTATCTCAGCTCTGTGTAATTGACAAGCACACCCCCCCCCCCCCCCCAGCTTTTCTTCTTCTTTCCCTCTTTTCCGTTTTTTCCGTCCTTTGATTCCTCCATCTTTCTCTCCATCTCTGCTCTGCCCTGAACTGAATCTGTGTGTTATTTGATGTGCGTCTGCCCGTTGTGTGTCATCCCTCATGCGAAGCCGCGGTAAAACTATCAGCGTTATCTGCTAACTTTACCACCTGTGTTAAATTGAAGGCAGTGATGTGGAAGAGGCGTCTACCCTCCACCCTCCCCTTTTCTTTTCTCTCTCTTTTTTTTTTTTATTTCTCTTCCCATTTACACCGCTGGGTTCTTCTACCTACTCGCTTCTCCTCCGTATTGTCTTCCCATTAAAGCGACTGTGTCTGTACTTAAAGAAGCCAGTTGGAACTGAAGCTTCATTCGTAGCAAACAGCTGTTTGCTCAGTAAAGGCAACGCGGCGCGTCACCATTCGTGCCGGGACGTGCAGCGCGCTCTCTTACCGTATCTCTTAATCCAAGATTTTCTTCGGCGCTGCGGTGAAGAGACTGATCTGCAGAGGTAGAGCCTCAAAGTTCGGTCTGGCTACTGGTTTGGCGGTTTAGCGTTGAATCAGCTCTTTAGGACTTCTAACATCTTGAAGGTGCCGTCGTGACCTGCTCAAATTGTGACTTGTGCACTAGGGATGGAACGGTTACCGGTATTACGGTAAAGCGCGGTAAGATTTTACTCGATAACGATTACAGTAGCCTCATTCAAGTCTGCGAGCGACTCGCGACTGTGTCTCGCGTGAATTTGTAGCTTGTAACATCGGCATCGTAACGTTAGCATAGCAGAAAGTGGTGATAGCACGCAGGATAATACAGAGACGACTGGTGGACAATTATCCTGCACTTGTTTACATTTTATTGTAACTTGTAGAAGCAACTTGAAGGAGCTAAGGCTAATGCTTCAAGCTACTGAGATGTTTGACCAAGAACCTGGTCGACGCGCTTCGCTAACTCACATTTCGTAAACGTTACTGTTGCATGTTGATTGAAAAATGACCGGAACGATGTTCTTCTGATGCAGTTAAAATATTAATTTATTCCATTAACTGATCCGACAACCATAACGGCGGCAGTTAGCGCCACAGCGGTCAAAAACCTTTTGCCCTTCCGGGTCAAACACCTGACCAATAACAGGCAGCTACCTTTATACCTGACCCTCAGGTAACAACACAGCGCCACCCACAGACACACAGAGTGAACTACAATTCAGAACAACATATTTGGCTCCTTTACAACTGTTTTTTTTATTTGAACATTTATACGTATTTAAGGTCCAGCTTAAAGTCAAAAGTTTATTTAATTTGAACTTCACTATAATTTTTTGTTCCTGATAACTGTTTGCATATTTTGACCTACTATGGTTGTTAGTGTTTATTAAATTTGTTCCTGTTATATATTTTGTTCATTTAAAATAAAACCTCTTTCTGTGCCAGTTGTTTGCCCTTTTAATGTGAAAGTTTCATTTAGATAAAATTTTAGCTTCTGATGTTTTAGTTTGACAAGAAAATCACAAAATTTTGTGAAATTATTCAAATGTATGTGTTTTTTTTGACATTTGTACAGCAATTAAGAATACCGTGATAATATCGTAAACCGTGATAATTTGGTCACTATAATCGAGATATCACATTTTCCATATCGTTACATCCCTGTTGTGCCATGTAGCTTTTGTCCCAACTTAAACAGAATTTGCTCGTTATATACTTAGCTCTCATCTTCACCTGCAGCAACTGTTGATGAAATTGAGGCGTTTATGTTTTGTATTTTTGCATGGCATGCAACGTGGAAACGAGCGCGTCCCGGCGCAGCAGCGCTGAGTGGATCAGTAGCAGCGCAGAAAGATTTGCTGCGTCTCGGTGCTGGGCTTCCTGTAACAGATCATGTACCATGACTCTGAAGAAATCTATCTCCCTCAGTAGATTTCACCCCTCATTTCATTTCCTTAATGACTGAAGCGGCACCGCCACCCGCACCCCCCCGCAGTCACGTCGACGCATGCGCCTCCCCGGATCACTGAGTTTGTTTCCACTCACCTGCCGATGTGCATGTTTTGAATTCGAACGACAGCTTGAGTGAAAATTCCAGGTGCATGAAAAAGAAAATTTGAAATTTAAGAACTGCAAAATGTTAACTGTTCCTCCAGTCCATGACCCGTCTGAAGTTTGCAAATGTGACCATTCGCATCAGTGCCTGAATAAGCCAAATGTTTTAGTAATAAGAGCAAAATAAGGTCCTTTCTTAAAGGTCTTCATATTGCCACTTTAAAATCAAATTCACTTCATTAATTGATCATTAGCAACAGCAGAAGTTTGCAGTTTGCTGGGTTGGGCCATTCAAATGTGTCTTAACACAAAGCCAAGCAAGGAAAGACATCAGCAAAGATCTTGGAGATCTTTGCTGATGGAAGAGTGATGGGAGCATCCTCACACAGTCTGGATTCCTTCATTCTACGGTGAGGAAGATTAAAATCTGCCGCTCTTCACCAGAGCGGACGTCCAGGGTCGGGCCGTGTGCTGCTCAGCAAAACTGGGAAATAACACACAGGCCCAATATTTCTGACTGGTTGGGCGACAGTGAGCAAACTAAATGTTAATGACGGTGAAATCAGAGAAGGACAAAACAACTTGGATTTATTTGGGAGGAAAAAAAAGCTTTTTCTTTAATAAGAACCTGGCAGCATGACTTCTGGGACAATAAAAGCTTGAAGATAGACCACAATGTCATGGAGGTGTTTGGCCATAAGGCAAAGCTCCCGAGACAAACCACAACCAACACCTTAAATCAGCTCTGAAACACGGCAGTGGACGGGTCATGATCTGGGCGTGTGTTTCAACTGCACTACCTACGCAAATAACCTGCATGCTTTGAATCAGTCCTCCGTGTGCGATTTCACACGTAGCCACAACTCGACCGGCTGACGCATATGAGTTGAAGCGGGAGAACTTGAAATTCCACCCAGCTTTTGACGGAGCCCACAGAGGCAATGAAGACGACGATGAAGACGACGAAGACAACAGAGGCGATGAAGACGACAGAGCAGATAGAAACAATGGAGCTGACGGAGCCCACAGAGGCGATGAAGACGACGGAGCTGATGGAAACAATGGAGCCATTGGAGCTGACGGAGACGATGGAGACGAAGATGACAGAGAAGACGGAACCGATGGAGACGATGGAGAGGATGAGGATGGAGCCGATGGAGCTGATGGAAACAATGGAGCCGTTGGAGACGATGGAGACGATGAAGACGACAAAGACAACAGAGATGACGGAGCTGATGGAAACAATGGAGCCGATGGAGACGATGGAGATGATGGAGACGATGAAGATGACGGAAACAATGGAGCCAATGAAGACGATGAAGACAATGGAGACGATGGAGACGACAGAGATGATGGAGACAACAGAGACGATGGAAATGATGGAGACGACAGAGATGATGAAGCTGATGGAAATAATGGAGCCAATGGAGACGACAAAGACGACAGAGGCGATAGAGCTGATGGAGCAGGTGGAGACGATGAAGACGATGGAGACGATAGAGACGATGAAGATGATAGAGCCAATGGAGACGATGGAGATGATGGAGTTGATGGAGCCGGTGGAACCGGTGGAGACAATGGAGACGATGAAGACATCGGAGACGACGGAACAATGGAGCCGATGGAGACGACGGAGACGACAGAGACGATGGAGACGATGGATTTTTTCGGCAACGGATGGCATCAACCCATTCACGTGCACGGAGACGTGTGCATGTGAATCCACCGTTGGGTGGATCATTATTCCTCCAATTGTCTCAGAGGGTGATGATGTCATACAGAAATCAGTGTTTTGAAGTTATCATTGCTAAAGATGCTTCTGCAAGCTTTTCAATTAAAGGGTGTACTTAGTTGTTTTTGTCTGATGTCTTCATATATATAAATATATAAATATATAAATATATTACACCCAGCAGCCAGAGCAGAGAGACTTTGGAGGGAAGAGAAGAGGTTCAGTCTATTGAAGTGCTTCTGTAAAATAGACTTTGTTCAGGTAGTCACTTTGTTTTCATGCTGATAATATTCATTTAGGGAGGGAGATCTCCCTTCCTTTTCTTCTCTGCTCCTCTTCCTCGTCTTGCTGTCCCTGGTTTAACTCCTGGCTCCGGGATTAGCCGCCAGGGAAAATGCAGGGTAAAATTAGCCTGCGGCTGTCCTCGCGGGCCGCGACCATTGATTTTCTGCCACAAATGGAGAAAATACTCTGATGCTTAATGTTCTTAATACCCCACAGAAGTGTTTTTTTTTTTTCTCCCTCGGCTTCCTGGCTTTTGTTTAGCTGCTTCTTTTTCTTTCCTACAGCCTTGAGTGGAGCTACACCTGAATTATTATTCTTATTTTCACATCATTTAAAGAAAAGGAAAGCAGAAATTAATTCAGAGACGTCATCTGATTTCCTGCTAAAATGACGCTTTACCCTGAAAAAGTCAGCAGAAAAACACAAACGGCCAAACGATAGTTGGATTAGGAGACGCAGGAAACTGGCTGGGAAACAGAAGAGCGTCGACTGGAAATACCAGCAGCTGCCGGCGAAAATCAGAACCGGATGCTCTTTATTTTTGAGGTTTCGGTCAGACGATCAGGCTCGCTTTGACTGTTTCGATGCCGTTTCATTTCAGAGGGTTTTAAGATGTGTTTTTGGTTGATTCTGTGAATTAACAATTTTACGATCCACTAATTTGAGCCCTTGAGGGGGAGGGAAACGGTCTGACCACCTGACATAAACCAACATCTCTGAAGTTGATGGTTTTTACACCGCGGGAGCGATCTGAGGTTTGATAGTACTGGGGGATTTTAGTATCGATCTGATACCAAGTAAATACAGCGCCAGTATCGCCGATACCGATACCAATACCGATACTTTTTCATATTAAGCTTAATCTATCATGAAGATGCTGATCTTTTGGTGTTTTTGTCTTTGGATTATTTTGGATTATTTTGTTAAAACCTAGGATAGAATTTCAGCAAACTTTATAGGTGACAGAAAAATACTTTATTATCACAATTGACATTTTTGTGTAAATATTCCTTGGATTTGAATTGTTCTGTTCATAATGGTTTTTCTGAGTGGGCGGGCCTGGGGGGAGGGGCCAGACTGAGCCTACCTGCATGTTTGTTTGGCTAACACCGCTGAGCCACATGATGATGCAACTTCAAAAGACGAGACACAGACTTCAATTAATTCTTACTCAGTCAGTGTTGAGGGAGAGAAAAAAAGCTTGAGTATTGATTTTTTTAATTGAGTATCGTTCGATATCAATACCAGCTTTGATATCGATATTTGGATCGATCCGCCCACCTCTACTGTTTGTAGGGGTGTGAAAAAAAATTGAATTGGCAATATATTGAAATTTTTCGGCCGCCCAATATAATATTGATTTTTCAGCTACTAATATCGATTTTTTTTAGCATGTTGTAATGGTTACTTAAATGTGCAAAAAACAGTAATACAGCGGTACCTCTTCTTACGAAAATTAATTGGTTCTGGAATTAGTTTCGTAACCTGAAACTTTGTATGTAGAGACGTGTTTTCCATGTAAATGCCCTAATCTGTTCCAAGCCCCCCAGAATTTGAATATATATTTTTTTATAAATTATAAATAATACATGAAATGACATAAAAACCTGTAAGAGATACATGTTAGAACTAGAAAAGCACTCAGAGAGCGCAGACCTCCACTAAACGCAACAATTATCGAAAATTTGAACGTGATCCAGAATCCAGGATTTCTTCTGGATCACACACAAAATGAAATCAGTTCTTCCTTTTCACATTTACGACAACTTCTGAAAATTTAATAAATATCCATCCATAACGTTTTGAGTTATCTTGAATACAAACAGATAAACGGCGGCAAAAACATAACCTCCTTGGTGGAGGTAAAAATTGTTTGTTTACCTGGTTGCTGGGTTACGCTCATACAGACAAGGGGCCCTCCTAGCCAATGGGATGCCAGGAAGATGCTAAGAGATGGCCAATGGGAGAGCAGCTCAGACGCACCACTTTCAAACAGAGATACAGAGCCGACAGCTATGTTTACGTTCAGTAAACTCTGGGAGCTGCGAGTAGCAGCGCTACTGGACTTATGACTTTCGTATCCTGAAATTTCTTTCGTAACTAGAGGTAATATTTTCCTGTTGATGCATTTCGTAACCTGAAAATTTCGTATGTAGAGACGTTCGTAAGTAGAGGTACCACTGTAATAAACAATAAATAGGTTGTTTTGAAGCAAATAGTTTTGACTCAATTTGTCCTCTGAATGATCAATATCATCTGATGAACCTCTACTTTTAATTATGGTATTAACTGGGTAGAATATCGCAATATATCGCGATATTGTGATAATATCATATCGTGACCCAGGTATCATTATACATATCGTTGCGGCGTCCGTCCTCACCTCTACTGTTTGAGTTACATCGAGGTGACCCCTGACACTAAACATGCAGAACCCATTTCCTCCTGTAGCAGACCAGTTTACACACTGGGATCGTCCCATCATCCCCAGCAGTTCGGTGATGTGGATAATTGCTTTGAGACAAACCGCTTGATTTTCTTCCTTCTGGTCTTTGGGCTCCTCAGAAAAACTGATGCCATGGAAGCAGGCGTCTGTTTGTCTTCACCTTCTTCACCAGCAGGATTAATTACTCCTTTTGTCGCGGCATCGAAGGCATATCTGGCGTTTTACTCCGACAGAAGGCTCGTGAGCCGCAGATAGGCAGGCGTCCGCCGACGCTATCGACCGATAATTACCGCGTCTCCTCGCCAGTTTGAAGGAAAGTGGTTTGTAAAAGGGAGCTGAGGGCGTCTCCGCGGTCTCCCGGGCAGCCGCGGACACGTCGCCCGGCCTCCCGCGTAAACCCGCGCATCCACTTTAACGAGCGCCCGAGCGGCGAACACGTGTAGACGAGGATCCGGCCGTCGTTTCTGCGGCGGGAAGTGAAAGTTCCAGAAAAGCTTCACATTCATTCAATAATCTTTATTTTTCTTGTCAAGATCTCGTCGTTCAAGCTCGACAATAACCTCCGGGGTGATGGCGGCCTCGAGGGATCGAGACAGAACGTAACCGGGAACGCTCCGACTAATGAAAAACAACAACAGATGCTTATTTTTTCTCTCTGTTAATAAACCGAGGAGGCTCGGTCCTTAAATCCCGCCGCTGCAGCGCTTTTTGTGTAAACTGTGAGTAAACAAGGCCGTTCTCGCAAAATGAGGTTCAATTATTTCCAGCGATTCAAGGCGAGCGGATGAATTAAACCGACGTAATGAATAGAAAACTGCATTGATACGGACGGGGACGTATTCAGGACTCGTTCTTAACTCGTGTGCGACATTGAAAAGCTGCAGATGATGGCGGTGGAACGACGGCGAGTCCTCGGCAGGAATCGTAAAGGTCACGTAAAGGTCACGTGCTGCTTCTGCGTTATAGGTCATTTTTTAATCATATGAATGATGACACTCTCGTGTTGTCATTTCAAGGCCCGGTGAGGTCCAGGTGGTTTATTATTATGTTATGGATGGTTTGATTCAATTTTCAGGAGTTGTCATAAATGTGAAAAGGAAGAACTGATTTCATTTTGGCTGTGATCCGGAAGAAATCCTGGATTCTGGATCACTTTCAAATTTTCGATAACATTGCGGTCAATGGGGCCAAAAAAATTTAATTCTCAGTATCTCCGTTAATTATTGCCAAAAACTCATGAAATTTGACTCAGGGATTGCCAATGGAAACATCTATCAAATTTCAAAGGCTGATCCGGATTAGCGGTGTGAAAAAAAAAAATCATGATTTTCGGCCGCCCAATATTATATCGATTTTTCAGCTCCTTATATCGTTTTTTTTTCTTTCAAAAACACTAATAATAAACAATAAATAGCTTGTTTTGAAGCAAATAGTTTTGACTCAATTTGTCCTCTGAATGATCAATATCATCTGATGAACATATACAGCAACTTGATTTTTCATCTCTACTTTTAATTTTGATATTAACTGGGTAGAATATTGCAATATATCGTAATATTATCGTATCGTGACCCAAGTATCATGATACATATCGTATTGTGAGGTCCTTGCCAATACTCAACCCTAATCTAGATCTGATCCAGTAGGCGGATTTTATCGCAATCTGTATAAAAACATTGAGGTTCTTTAATTTCAATATATTGACTTTGGAAACAAATATCGCATGAGATATTTATAGCATTACTATTTATTTTTGTGTGCATCACAATATAGAGGAAGATATGGTACAATCCCTTATTTTTCGCGGTTAATGGGGACCGGCGCCCCCCCGCGAGAATTTAAAATCCGCGAACAGGAGCCGGAGCCCCCCGAGCCTAATAATGTGTTTAAAATATGTTTAAAAACCACAAAAAAGTAGCGAAACAAGACAAAGGCTCAACTGTGGTCTTTCTGTTACCTTCACAGCCTCTGGTCTCTGAACCGTAGTAAACAAACCGCTCTTTCATCTAACCTCGTTTTCATTCTTTTCATACTTTTGTTTTGTCTTGGTGGTGGTCACTTTATACTTCAATGTTGCTACTGTAACACCAGAATAACCCCCCGGGGATCAATAAAGTATTTCTATTTCTATTCTATTCTATCTATTCTATTCTATTCTATTCTGCCGTCCCACGTCACACACACTACATTACCCATAAGGCCACACCATTACCCATAAGGCCACCTTCTTAAAGGGGCCAGGCTGGCTCGCAAATTTCTTTGCTGCGAGAGAATGCGCACAACATCCTGTGATGTTTCCGCAATTTATTCTTGATTATTTTAATATTATATATTTCTGAAAAAAAATCACCGAATAACTAAAATCGCGGAACTTAAAGCACGAATTAGCGAGGGATCACTGTACCTTTTTGGCGGTCCCATATAGTCAGTGCTATATGTACGACTAATATTTATGGTGTAAATCGCTATACGGAGGAATTGTTGCGCTTGACGGAGGTCTAGTTTCTAGTTTTTTCATGTTCTGAAACATAAAACCGTAGATTTTACGGTTGTATTCGGTTTTGTTTCAGTGAGACTTGAGACTTGTCAGTTTTCCTTCCGGTCCACTTGCAACGCCTGAAACTCCGGAGTCGGAGCCGGGGCTCTCCGTTTCTCCCGGTTCTCCGCCCGCCGCCGCCCCCCCCCCCCCCCCCCCCCCCCCCCCCCCCCCCCCCCCCCCCCCCAGACACACACACCTATCTGTTCGGCTGCATCTCCAAGATGCTGTAATTTCCTCGGCTCGGCTTGATGTTTATTGTGAGGCTAAAATTGAAAATGGCCTGTAATGGAGCGAGCCGCGCAGACCCGGGACCAATTCACAATCTAAATGACTTTCTCCTTTTCAATGGCATCGACTGGAGGGCTCTTTGTGCAGCCTCGTACCTAATCAACCTCCACCGTGACCCCCAGCTCTCGGGGGCCGCTGTTGGATTAATGATAAAATCATTGGTTCAAACAATTATTCGACCCGAAATGGCTGGCCATTTTATTCTGAAAATTAAAGAATGTGAAATTAATTTTTTCTTTTTTCTGCGCCGTGTTGTAGCGGCGCCACTTACGGCTGAACTCTGGCCCCTAAACTCTTGATTTCATATGAAAGAGCGCTTTTGCTTTATCTAGTTTCACTCTTTCAACTTTTTTTTTCTCTTTTTTTTTTTTTCCATATTCCCATCTTTTCCGCCGGTGTTGTTGCGGATAGTTTCTGAGGTGTCGCAGTAGCAAGGCTTCAGCGCCGGTCCGTCCGTCTGGCTGCCTGCTTTACTTCCTGCTAATTTCCTTCTGCTGTTGTCACATCTGTCAGCACATCTGTCAGCTCCTCTCACTGATGACGCCAACTAAAGAAATACTAATGAGCACAAATGCAACGTCTTCCAGTTAAGGTCTTGGGTTTCTAGTGCAGCTACAGTCACAGTGAGGTTTTTTTTTTTTTTTCTTAAAGACTTTAACGCTGCCGGGACACTCAGGGAGATCTGTAATTGCTTGACGGTTCAAAATACCTGAACACAAAGGCCGGCTCGGACAAATAAAGCATGAAGTCTGGTGAAAATATGTGGAAACAAGTGGCTGCGCCTTCAGATAAACTGGGTCGGCCTGCAAACCTGCCGGAGCGATCCGACGTCACGGATCTGATCCGAGATAAACGGGAGATAAACAGAAGGGACGCGACGGTACTCGGTAAAATACCGAACCGTTCGGTACGACCTGCACGGGACAATACGCTTTTATGTACCGCTGTATTTATGTTCCGATAACTTTGCATTGGACTTGCACGTGAGCGTGCATGCATGTCAACGTGCACTCGCCTCCGCTCACTCACAGTGACCAGCCGATCACACTTTGGCCGGTTGGCTGCAGGGTTATAATAGTTTTGGAATTTCCATTAGTTTTAGTTTTTATTTAGTTTTTACAAACTCAGTTAGTTTTAATTCGTTTTTAGAGCAGTTTTGCTAGTTTTTATTTTGAAATACTTAGTTATAGTTTAGTTTTTATTAGTTTCAGTGTTAGTTTTAGTTTTATTTTGTAAATTAGGGTTGTAATTTTGGTTGGAGTGAAGCACTGAACTTTTTGAAGGCTATCGAATCACATAGTCGTGTTTACATTCTGGTCTCAATAAACATATTTATCAATGCGTCTTCCCTCTTGTGGTGTTCCTGCGTATTTACTGACCAGCAGCTATCTGGTCTCCATGGAAACAGTCCATTATAGTTGCTGTTTTCTCCCGTTCCTTCCCAACGCTGACTGGCCTGCAGCTGTAGCTTCTCTTTCCAGGGGGCTAGCTTAGGCTAGCTTATCCAGCTAGTCTTGGTTAGCCTTCTTTCCAGGGGGCTAGCTTAGGCTAGCTTATCCAGCTAGTCTTGGTTAGCCTTTTTTCCAGGGGGCTAGCTTAGGCTAGCTTATCCAGCTAGTCTTGTTTAGCCTTCTTTCCAGGGGGCTAGCTTAGGCTAGCTTATCCAGCTAGTCTTGGTAAGCCTTCTTTCCAGGGGGCTAGCTTAGGCTAGCATATTCAGGTAGTCTTGGTTAGCCTTCTTTCCAGGGGGCTAGCTTAGGCTAGCTTATCCAGGTAGTCTTGGTTAGCTTCTCTTTCCAGGGGGCTAGCTTAGGCTATCTTATCCAGGTAGTCTTGGTTAGCTTCTCTTTCCAGGGGGCTAGCTTAGGCTAGCTTATCCAGGTAGTCTTGGTTAGCTTCTCTTTCCAGGGGGCTAGCTTAGGCTAGCTTATCCAGCTAGTCTTGGTTAGCCTTCTTGTGTGAGCTTTTCAAATGGACTTTCAGATTCGTGGGTTTTTTTCTCCTTCAGAAGTATTCCACACATTGTATCACCTGCTTCTACAACAAGACCCTAATTTTATCGTTAACACAGTCTAGTCAAAGAAATCCCAAATAGGACTGAGACGCTTTCTACCAACTTTTGTCGCAGCCATCACTGATGATCACTTTAGTTTTTTTTCTTTTGTTTTTTTTTCTTCGGAGCGAAGTTAATAGATTAATAGTTTATGAGGAAAAAAAATTACAAACACGAAAACGAAGGACGTTCTTGACATTAAAGTTAATTTTAGTTTGTTTTATAAACACATAATACAGTTTTAGTTAGTTACTGTTTTTTAAAAAAAACTCTCGTTTTTATTTTATTTCAGTTGACAAAAATGTTTTTTTCAATTCTAGTTTTCGTTATTTTGTTCGTTTTCGTTAACGATAATAACCTTGGTTGGCTGCAGCTCATAGACGCAGGAAAAACAAACAAACAAAAAAAAAAAAACAAGCAGGCATGGCCAGCGGTAGCGGAGAAATTGGGAAAAACTTTTTTTAACCACCGGTGTGGGAGCATTTTGGTTTTGTTGTTGAACACACCGGCGAGGGAGTGAAAACAGTTTACAGAAACTTCACAGTCTGTGGGTCCGATCTTCCGCCAAACCTCCTAAAGCCGCTATTAAAGGATAGTGGGTAGCAGGAGAGACGTTCCCCTGCAAAGAACGCAATCTTCCACCTCCCTAAACCCGCGATCCTACCTGCGTAAGATCCGGTTGTTACCAGTCGTGCATCTTGGCGCAGCGATGTGCTTTTTAAAATACTGCAGAACGACTCATTTCAAGATCAGGAACAATTAATGTTCCTGTCCCTCCTCGACCACCAACAGTTTCAGACATATCAGAAATAAATTCCAGCATCCAACCTTTTCCAGCTTGATACCAGAGACAAAGATCTCCTTGGTTTCCTCCACAGCAGACATCTGAATGAGATCATGCCACAGCTGTACAGACTGACATGTCTGGACGTGACTATTCCCACAATCCACCACAACTGCTGACCAGACATCCTCTGACCTCCAGAGAATAAAAGCGTCTGACAGTAATACGGTGATGCGTAATCTAGAGGTAGAGCCGTTTGTGCACGTCCACATGTGACCAGGTGGACGCACATTTATGCCATTTGGACGCGCTCTTTTACGCGCCGACATGCAAGTTGTGCTTTCCGCAAACTCGGTATCTTGCGATCGCGGGTTTAGGGTAGCGGGTGGTCTGAAACTGAAACCGTGACACAAAAACCGCGGTACGCACCGTACCGTGAGCCACCTGGACTGTTGCACCCCTCATAAACAGTTACGTCTGTGACGGGGCAGAAAGTGTCCGGTGAACTTTCAGAAACTTCACGTCGGGGAAATATTCCAGTTCAGGATCAAATGTTGCACGTAGCATCGCCTCCTGAAGACACTAACGTGCAGAATAGATATATATTAGAGGTGTGAATCTTTCACTCACAAAACGATCCGATTCAAATCTCATTTCACAGACTACGATCCGATTCAGGGACGATTCATAAAAAATAGTAAACGATTCGATTCGGTTCAGTTTGATTCAATAAAAATTGGCAATTTAACCCCAACTACTTATTTTTGCTTTATTACTGAGGAGAAAAAGAAAAAATACAAATTTAATTTCAAAATAGTATTATTTTGTTTATTTAATGTCCAAGAGACAGTAAACCAGGCCTACTGAACATAAATTCAGACATTAAGCCTTTACAATATACCTGGAGGGATAATTGACGTTACATAATGAAACGCAAAACTCGCAATCTGGTGACTCACTTCACAGGTTTATAAAACTCTGCTCATACTTAAAATCCAATTCTTACTTTCCCTCAACAGAAAATAAAAGATAAAAATAGCACAAAGTTTAATTATTCCTGGTAATGTGAGAATACACTGAGCATAAGGCTGAGGTTAGATATCAAAATAAAAGTAGTTGTTATAAAACAATTAAGTTTCCTATTAAAGGTAAAAATTCAGAATAACTAGTGATTCAGTCACTGGTAAACTTCAACAGTAAAACATCACTGACAACAAGATACATGGATCCAAAACTTTAGTAAGCAGTTATAGAAAATAGCATGTTAAATTCAACATGTCTGTAACTCTGAACATTAGCTTTTCTTAATTTTTTTTTTATCACAAAAAGCTCTAAACACTGAATAACTAACACTTCAGGCATGAAAATCCCTCACCTTTCAGCGAAATTCACCGTTTTGAAGTCAAAAAGGGTGACCTACGTGAATCGTGTAGATCCGAGCTTTCTATTTGGGGGTGTCGGGAGATTTTTTTTTTTTAATTATCATATAACTGCCCTAATAAGCAAACTGAGCACTTCAGAAATCGGCCCTTTAAATGACACTTGGTCAGTAAATCCTGTCGAGAACCAATCAGGTCCATTCCATTATTCCAGTCAGACCAACGTTCTTCATTCATGTGTACTTGGAGAAACTCGGAGGTTACGTTGCTAAAGCAGGACCTAGTGACGTCCACGCCGGGGACGAGGCAGACAAGCGTACGGTCACATTTCCTACCTACATTTACCAGTGGTGAGAAGCGCTGTATATTTCATCCTCGTTGTCTGACATGTTGCTAGCCGCTCTGACATGTTGCTAGCTGCTCTGACATGTTGCTAGCCGCTCTGACATCTTGCTAGCTGCTCTGTCATGTTGCTAGCCGCTCTGACATGTTGCTAGCCGCTCTGACATGTTGCTAGCCGCTCTGACATGTTGCTAGCCGCTCTGACATGTTGCTAGCCGCTCTGACATGTTGCTAGCCGCTCTGACATGTTGCTAGCCGCTCTGACATGTTGCTAGCCGCTCTGACATGTTGCTAGCCGCTCTGACATGTTGCTAGCGGCTCTCTCAGCTACGTAGCTCACGACTCTTACAGGTAAAACGTCAACACTGGAGTCTTGTCAGAGTTCACGCGCCCGCTGGCTCAACAACGGCAGGTCCGGGTCGCTGGACCTCAGGAAAACTGATTCGCGGCCGTAAATATGGGACATCGGACCGTTCGTAGTGCGTTTTTACCGATCCAGTTCTCCACTGACCGACGCACTCGGATCTCACACGTCACAGACCGATAACTGATTCAAACCGGTTTATCTTTACACCCCTAATATATAGTTACATAAATACTTCCTTTTAATTCCAGAAAAGTTATTTTTTCACTTTTTTTTTTTACGTTGGTGTGGCAAAGGACGGCTGAGTTGCCATTTCTCAGAAACTATGAGGTGACGGAGGACGAGGGAACGATGATAAAGAAATGTGATGGACCCCAAAAACAGGATGAGCACGTCTGGCGGATGGATGGATTATGGATCGTGGAGCTCCGCTGTCCACTTGTGTCCGTGGAACAGCACTTGATTACCGGCTGCGTATTTATCATCATCATCATCATCATCGTCGTCATTATTATCATTATCAGTCTGCCTGCCGCTCCTAAGTCTGAGACAATGGTCCCCCCATCCAGGCTCTTACTGGAGCCTCGGCCCCGTTCTCGGCCTCTTCAGCAGCCTGCGGTGCGGCTCGGTAATTACCGGAGGATTGATTCCCCTAACAGAGACCATTTCTTCACCTCCTACAGAATCACTAAGAGGCTTATAATAAGCCCTGCTCACCTTCATAGCTTCCCAGCTAATGTCTCAGCCAGCCAGGGCCTCTATTGACTTGTTGATGGAGATGCTGGAGCTGAGAGGCAGCGCCGTGACTGGGAGGAACCCCCCCCACCCCCCCAACTGCAGAGACTCCATTATTAAAAGGCCACAAAGTTCTGTTTTCATCACACCGAAGACGATGCGTGTGAAAAGACAGAGATGTCTCTCAGAGACATCAATGGAAGGGTTTTTTTTTTTTTTTTTTTTTTGGGATTAAAAAACAATCCTGGACCTTCTGCTCTGATGCCGCCGCCGCCGCCGCCGACTACCTTCTCATGTCGGGGACTCGTGGGAGAAATAACAGAGGGATCCGCTGCATCTTTTTTTTTTTTTTTTTTTTTTTTTTTCCCATTTGGACGGACGACAAAGCCTGAAGTTTAGGCCTCCGTTTCAGGGCATCAGAAGTCAGTCAGCTGACCAGAAAGTTTGGCTTCGTTCTGCTCCTTCAAACAAAACCACCTTCATGGCTTTGCTAATTATCATTCTGAGGACGTAGCAATTTGTTACTTCCAATCTGCCAGTCAGCAGCGGGGCATGAAGAGGGCGAAGAGCCAGCGAGAACAGAGGCGGCCATTCATTCGGTGGAAGTAGGAGCCGCTGGCAGAGGACGGAGAGCTGGTGTGTGTGTGTGTGTGTGTGTGCGCGTGTGTGTGTGTGTGTGTGTGTACAATAAAGATAAAGCAATCTTCTTCTGCGACTCCAGCATATTGTTTTGTCACACCAACAGCTCGTCGTTTTCCCTGCATGCAGGTGATCAAATCTGTTCAGCTGCTCTCTGAGCCGAGCGCTAGCGCTAAAAACTCAAATATATTTAGTAACTTTGGAGAGGTCAAGGGGGGGGAACCGCTCCCTCCTTCCCCGCCGCCTCCCACCACAGCTCTTATGAGAAAGGCAAACACTGCCGGGCCGGTGGAAGTGCGATGCCGCTCGGCGAGGCTTCCATGGGAACGGCGCGGTAAACAAACCGCCGCGAGGTTCTCGCCCGGTTCCAGCCGCTGACAGATTGCTCTCGGCTCATTTCAGCGCCGATCTGAAATAAAGTTGGCTGTTTTTTTGTTTTTTTTTGTGTTCATTTTAAAAACAAGTGACGTGACGGCTCATGCGGTCTGTTCGGGGTAGGGATGGAACGGTAACCGGTATTACCGTAAAGTGTGGTAAAGTTTTAAGCGATAACTATTACCGTTTATGTTTGACTCCATCTCATTATCGCGGTCGATTAGCGGGATATGTAAAATCAGCCTCATTCAAGTCTGCGAGTGACTCGCGACTGTGTCTCGCGTGAATTTGTAGCTTGTAACATCGGTATCGTAACATTAGCATGGCGGAAAGTGGTGATAGCACACAGGACATTGAAAAATGACATTGAAAAATAACCTGGTCGACGCGCTTCGCTAACTCTCATTTCATAAACGTTACCGTTGCGTGTCTATCGTGACGTCACCCTCACGTCCCGGCTCACGTGATCTGTTCGGAGAAGTGATGGAACGGTTACCGGTATTACGGTAAAGTGCAGTAAAATTTTATGCAATAACAATTACCGTTTATGTTTGACTTCATTTCATTATCGCGGTCGACTACGGGGATGTGTAAAATCAGCCTCATTCAAGTCTACGAGCGACTCGCGACTGTGTCTCACTTGAATATGTAGCTTATAACATCGGCATTGTAACGTTAGCATGGCGGAAAGTGGTGATAGCACACAGGACATTGAAAAACTTGAAGGAGCTAAGGCTAATGCTTCAAGCTACTGAGATGTTTGACCAAGAGTAACCTGGCCGACGCGCTTCGCTAACTCATATTTCGTAAACGTTACCGTTGCGTGTTGATCGAAAAATGACCGGAACGATGTTCTTCTGATGCAGTTAAAATATTAATTTATTCCATTAACTGATCCGACAACCATAACGCCGGCAGTTAGCGTCACAGCGCTAACACCTAACCAATAACAGGCAGCTACCTTTATACCTGACCCTCAGGTAACAACACAGCGACACCCACAGACACACAGAGTGAACTACAATTCAGAACAACATATTTGGCTCCTAAACAACTGTTCTTTATTTGCACATTTATACGTATTTAAGGTTCAGCTTAAAGTCCAAAGTTTTTTTCATTTGAACTTCACTATACTTTTTGTTCCTGATAATTGTTTGCATATTTTGACCTACTATGGTTGTTGAAGTGTTTATTTAAATTTGCACCAGACAAATAAGCTTTGTTCCTGTTATTTATTTTGTTCATTTAAAATAAAACCTCTTTCTGTGCCAGTTGTTTGCCCTTTTAATGTGAAAGTTTCATTTTGATAAGATTTTGGCTTCTGATGTTTTAGTCTGACAAGAAAATCACAAGATTTTGTGAAATTATTAAAATGAATGTGTTTTTTAGACATTTGTACTGCTATGAAGAATATCGCGATAATATCGTAAACCGTGATAATTTGGTCACTATAATCGAGATATCAAATTTTCTATATCGTTACATCCCTAGTTCGGGGACGGAGAGCTTCCAGGCGACGAAGGTCACCGATTCCAGACAGTAAGAGGACGTCTTTCTGGGTCTCCATGGCCAAAAGGGTGTCTCTGTTTATGGACGCTGCTGCCGTGGTCCTTCACGGGACAAATGTTACAAACGCTTGATGAGATTCTCAGAAACGACACGTTTTCATGGGAAAGCCCCGCCTCACCGCTTTATCGTTCAATAAATTAGATGCAACACTCACAATAAAGACTATAAAGCCACTGAGGAAGGTTTAAGCAGGTTTCATGGAACCTGTCGCTCTTTTTACAGCCAGAAGAGTCGCCGTCTCGTAACTATTACATAAAAGATTGAGTTTAATCTTACTGGCGCTGCTTTAAACAGTCCAACAGTCAGGGATCATAAAATATATAATAATAATGTGAGCACATCCATCCATCCATCATCCCTACCCGTTTAGTCCGATCCAGTCACGGGGTTCTGCTGGAGTCTATCCCAGCTCTCTGCAGGTGAGAGGCAGGTGTCCACCTGGACAGGTGACCAGTCCATCACAGACGAACAACCGTGCACACTCACAATCACTCCTACGGGCAGTTTAAAGTAGAACCAGACGGACGAAGGCGATTTAGCATCACAGCTAACGTTTCCCAGCTTTCGTTGTGCAGTAACTGCATTTTCTATTGAACCGTTCCCTCCTCTGTCCATCCCAGCGTTTACCTCCACCTGTGTGTGCAGGTGTGTTCGGGTTGCCGTGGTGACCGGTGATCTAGTCCTCTGACCATCTCACCTCAGTGCTGTTACCTGCATCTGTTTATGTAGTCATTTCATTCAGTCATCCTCTCTCTGTCCTCCATCCTCCATTCTTTCTTTCATCAGGAAGGTCCCTCCATATGATCCAGGTCCTGGTCCAGGTTTCTTCCTCTTAAAGGGGAGTTTTTTCTTGTCACTGTTTGGTTAAAAGGTTTTTTTTTCTCCCTCTGTGGGAGTTTTTTTTACTTTATTGAGAAAACGGTAGAAACTGCTGACGGTCAGTTTCTGCTGAACATCACCACGAACAAACTTCGTGTCCCTCATACATCAGTCTTGCGGAATTGCATTTGTAGTTTTTATTTTGACGAGAAAATTAATTTTCATTCACCCCCCCCCCCTCCTCCACCCCTTCATGCTCAAAACTCCAAAACCTTTTGTGGAAGCTTTTTAGTGGCAAAATTTGGCAAGAAACTACGCAGCTGCAGCGACTCTTTGAAGCCTCTTTCGTTAACAGTCACTCCCACAGCTCTTCTGCACCCCCCCCCCCCCCATCGTCCCCCCCCCCCCCCCCCCCCCGCTCCTCACCCGTCCCACCTTCCCAACTGGGACAAACATTTTCTTAATGAGGGGATCGGTTGGGAAAGCTGTGGGGAGTCGAGCGTGGACGTGACCTCTGGGCCGGTTGGCCACTTGTTATCACTCATGTGACCCGTTTGTGGAAATGTGAGAGCCGCTGGAGTTATAAGTTAAAATAAAATAAAACTAAATTAAATAAAATGACGAAAGCCCCGCCGTCATTGTGCGACCGACTGCGAACGCACAGGACGTCCATGTTTAAGTCCACTCGTGTTCGGACTGAGACTCAGCTGTTTTAAAAGTGTGAAGAGACTGCTGGGAAATGTGCATGCGCGTGTGCATGTGTGTATGTGTGTGCATGTGTGCATGTGTGTATGTGTGTGCGCTTGGATCCCCCAGTTTCTAAAGCAGCTCTGTCCCTCTCTGACTGGAGCACATTGTTCCACATCAAGGGATGGGAATGGGGCCTTTGGCAACAGGCGAAAGATGAACACACACACACACACACTAGAGACACACACACACACACTACAGACACACACATACAGTCGGAGCAAGAAAAGCCACTCATTGTGACACAGACCAGCATCTATTAATAGCGTGTGACAGTTCAGTCACAACTAGCGAGTGTCGAAAACAGATTTTCCCGACTCGTCTCTGGCCGTCCACTCCGACGTCTGCGCTAAAGCTGGACGGCTCAGAAGCGCTACGGCGGATGACGAAGCATCGAAGCGTCCCTCCTTTCCGGCCTCCGGGTCTACCGGTCCTCCCGCGTGATTCGAACCCCTCGAAGGAGACGAGGCGGCCAACCGCCGCCTGAGCCGCGCCCAGGCGATGCGCCGGTGCGTCGCAGGAGTGGACAGTCAGAAGTAGGGCTGTAGGGATACATTAATCTCGCGATACGATACACGATATTCGGCTCACGATTCGATATATATATTGATATTAATCTTAGGATACATTTACATCATTTTCTGAAAGATTTTAAAGGGACAAAGTGATTTTGGTGACATCTTGTGAGTGTTCCAATGACTTTGTTTGAATTTATTGAACTGAAACCATCAATTACACATTATATGGCTGACAGGCCGCTTGCAAATGCTGGACACAATGAATAAAAGATGTGTTGAGAAAAATAGTTTCATTTATTTAAACAGTGCAAATTGTTGCTTGCAAGCTTTTAAAGGTGGGACACGGGGGTGAGTATTGGCAAGGACCTTGTAATACAATATGTATCGTGATACTTGGGTCACGATATGACATTATCACGATATTGCGCTATCACGATGAATTGTGATATTTTACCCAGTTAATAGCAAAATTAAAAGTAGAGATGAAAAATCAAGTTGCTGTATATGTTCATCAGACGATATTGATCATTCAGAGAACAAATTGAGACTAAACTATTTGCTTTAAAACAATCTATTTATTGTTTATTATTCGTTTTTTTGAAAAAAATCGACTGAATATGCTACAGATATTTTTTTAAAGACACAATTTTAATTATCTCAAGCTACACATTTCATTTAAAACATGTTTGTAACGCATTGTATGTTTCCGAATTTTTTTTTAAGTGAAAATGTGGAAAAAATGTGAAAAGTCATGACGCGTACCACTAGAGAGCACTTGCGTACCACTGGTGGTACATGGAACACAGTTTGCGCACCACTGGGTTAGCAACTAGAGTTTACAACTTCACCTTCATCCTTCTCAGCCCTCAGTGAACATCATCCTCAAACGTCCCTGACACGGATTCACCAATGACAGAGATATTAGAAAGAAGCCCGTGTTTCTTCTTTTATGTTACCGTTAACTACACAAGCTTGATGAGAACTTCTAGCAAATGGGAACTATTTTTCACCGGAGCTTTGGCTAGCTCTGACAGTGTTCAATGTTAGCTGTAGCGAATGGCAGTAACTTTGTTATATCACAAAATATGAAAACGATTGAAACCATAACTCACCAGATTAGATCCAATGGTAAATGTAGGTAGGAAATGTGAACGTACGCTCGTCTGCCTTGTCCCGTGCATGGATATCGCTAGGTCCTGCTTCTAGTCCCGCTTACCAATGCAACCTCCGAGTACACATGAATGAAGAATCCGTGCATTTACATGGGAAGTTTAATTCCTCTTTAATTCAGAATTAAAGTTAAATCCGAATAAAAGTTACCATGTAAACACCTAATTCCATATGAAAATGTCAATTCCGAATTAGACTTAATTCTGAAGTAAGTGGCTGGTTTATTCAGATTTTAATTCCGAATAAAAAAAATTCCGCGGTCATGTTTACACTCATTCCGCTTTAATTAATTCCGGTCTTTCTGCGCATGCTAGTTCTCTTGCCCGTCTGTCGCGATGACGCTTATATTCCGCGCTGGGCTTGTTTTCAAAACAAAGTTTCAAGATGGCAGCACCCAGTAAACGGTGTTCAAGAGCAGAGACGATTTATTTCATAAATAGCTTGGAGGAACTGGAAATAATTAAAAGAACAGATGGCAGGAAACATAAAAATTGTGAGCTTTTCAAAGTTGTAGCGGCCAGGTTAAATGAAGGAGGTTTCGCAGATAGAGACGCCACCCAGGTCAAAAATAAGTGGAATGTTGTTGCTAATCGAGTTGTTGCTAAGTTTATTTTCTTCCAGTAGATGTAAAGACGTAAAGACGTCCGCCCCCCCCATCCAATCAGAACCCTTCCCAACCCCCAGACCTAAAGCTGAGTTGGATAAAGCCGATTAAACGTGTTTTCCATGTAAACCTCAATTCGGAATTACTATTTCCATGTTAACACGAAGGAAAATAGTTTAATTCGGAATTATTTAATTCGGAATTATTAATTCCGAATTAAAAAACATCATGTAACCTTGGCCATTGTTCTTCATGACTGGAATAAGGGAACAGTCTGGCCTGATTGGTTCTGGACAGGATTTACTGACCGTCCAAGTGTCATTTAAAGCCCCCCCCCCAAAAAAAAGAAAAGAAAACTCCTCGGATCTACACGATTCACGTAGGTCACCCTTTTTGACTTCAAAATGGCGAATTTCGCCGAAAGGTGAGGGGTTTTCATGCCTGTGTTTTAAATGATGAAACAGATGATCTGGAGAGTCTTCTAGAATGTATAGTTGCATTTTTAAAACATTTTAAATGACTTTAACATTTAATCTGACAGCTTGGGGGGGGGGGGGGGGGGGGTCTCTGCGATGGTATGAGGGCTCTGTGTTGCCTCAACAACTCTTTACAGCTGTGAAACAGTTACAGGTGGAGTTGAGGGTTTTCCGTGTGTGTGTGTGTGCATGTGTGTGTGCTTGTGCATGTGTGTGTGTGTGTGCGCGTGGTGGCTTCAGCCTCCCACTTCATCACATCGTGTTCGACAGATCAGTTGTGGGTGGCCCGTGTAAAGGTCAGCTGGCTTAGCGAGTAACCAGGAGGTCTGCGTGCGCGCCTGTGTGTGAACAAGTGTGTGCGTCAGACCCCGGGACACAGTGCTTCCTTTCTCCTCCGGGAGCTGCAGAGGTTTCTGGGTAAAGGCTGACTCAACCGGGTGTCCCAGACGCCACTGAGTAACACACACACACACACACACACACTCTTCCTTCCCGTAAACCTTCTCCCACAACCACCGCGACCACCATCATGGTAGCGCATTCAGCGTTGCCATGGCATCTCGGCGCTTCAGCCGTGGCCCCTCTAACCTGTGACGTCATCGGAAGGGCCGGCGGTCGATTGGCGCTCGAGCGAGCGTGACGCACGATGACCGGGCTGCTGTGGAAGAGTCTGGGCAGGAGGAGTGACGAATGGAAGCAACTCCAGTCACAGATTAACGGCTTTGAAACACAGCCGTCAGGTTTGTTGTTTAAGTGTTTTTACAGGAGATGATTTTTGACCCAGAATGTTCTCCGTAGTTCCCTGAAGCTGCAGCAGAGGGCCGTGGAGACGCCTCTGATCATTCAGGGTTCATATTTAGTTCAGGTGGATGTCCTCGGATCAAAGATATTCTGTCCTGCTTCGTGTGTCACATCTACAGTCCAGCGATGAACAAGTCTAAATGACACGGCAGGTAGTTCTGGGCGGTATGACCAAAACTTTATATCACGGTATTTTCATCGGTTTCACGGTATATCACTGTTTTTTTTTTTTTTTTTAAAGGCACAACTGGGTGTTAACCACATTTCTAATCATTTAGAGGAATTGGTGCAGTAAATTGTCTTAGAATGACCTATTTTACTGTCAGGAGGAGTGAATATTGTAGAAAAACATTCATATCTACACTAGTATTAATACAGGTTTGCATGGCCTCACAAAATGATGCTATTTACAAAGAGGTGGCACTCGTTATTCTGATTAAGTGAAGGAATCAGAATGATGATAGTTGCAGTTAAAATACAGAACCCTTTTATTTTTCACATTTTGCAAACAACTTGAAAAAACATATTTTGTAAAAAATCAACACGTAACAATGTAAACAATGTTTGAGATATTTCAACAAATAAATAGTAAACTAAAAAGTTGCAACTTGCAATATTTAAGTTTTGAAAAAAAAAGGATTATCCTGTAGCAGCATAGAAACAATATTCACACATTACAACTTTATGGACAGTGCTGGACGCTAAGTGGACAGTGATCCATGTTTAGTTTTTTTATCATAGGCAGTGCCGCTAGCAAACGCGTCTTTAATTGTCATCTGACTTGACTTTTCTACAGCAGTAACGTTACTAGCGTTACTAGCGTTAGCCGCAGAGAAAGCAGACCTCAGCTTCATGCATTCCTTCAGTGCGTTTACATGGGAAGTTTAATTCCGCTTTAATTCAGAATTAAAATTAAATCCGATTTAAGATGATTAAAAATTACCATGTAAACACCTAATTCCGAATGAAAATGTCCATTCTAAATTAAACTTAATTCTGAAGTAAGTGGCTGGTTTATTCTGATTTTAAATCTGAATAGAATAATTCCGTGGTCATGTATACACTCATTCCGCTTTAAATTAATTCCCGTCTTTCTGTGCATGCTAGTTCTCTTGCCCGCCTGTCGCGATGATGCTTATATTCCGCACTGGGCTTGTTTTTGAAAGAAAATCATCGACATGATGTTGTCGTGCTGCTTCAAAAATAAAATCAAAATAAATCCAAAAAGGATGCTAATAATGTAGTCCTCCATGTTGTTGCTAATCGAGTAAGTTTGGTTTCTTCCGGTAGACATAAATACGTAAAGACGTCCGCCCCCCCCATCCAATCAGAACCCTTCCCAACCCCCAGACCTTAAGCGGAATTGGATAAAGCCGATCAAACGTGTTTTCCATGTAAACCTCAATTCGGAATTACTATTTCCATGTAAACTCGAAAAATAATAGTTTAATTCTGAATTATTTAATTCGGAATACTTTTCAAATTAAAAAACATCATGTAACCGTGGCCCTTATATTCTAACAAATGTTTGCGGCTTAGGTGGTGTAGCAGATTGCTAGTGTAGCCTCCCGCGGCTACAACTTTAGCTCGGCAACATTTGCAGATTATTGTAGTTTGTTGGACGTCGTCTTTTTTTAAATCCAAAGAACTTCCACGCGACAGACACGACTCCTGGTTCAGGAAGAAGTTCCTCAGTCTCATGTTGCCGTTCTGGAGCTTCCACTTCCGACTTTCTCTGTTAGCATCCATCACTGTTTAACCAGAAACTAGTAGCGTGTTGTGCCTCCAGTGCAACTGCAAAACAGTCCCCTGTCAAACAATGTTCTGCAGCACTTACGTTCCGGCGATCACAACATTGTGTATGCTATAGGGATGTAACGATATGAAAAATTTGATATCTCGATTATAGTGACCATATTATCACAGTTTACGATATTATCGCGGTATTCTTGATTGCCGTACAAATCTCTAAAAAACATACATTTTAATAATTCTACAAAATCTTGTGATTTTCTTGTCATATTGAAACATCAGAAGCCAAAATCTTATCAAAATGAAACTTTCACATTAAATGGAGAAACAACTGGCACAGAAAGAGGTTTTATTTTAAATGAACTAAATAAATAAAAGGAACAAAGCTTATTTGTCTTGTGCAAATTTAAATAAACACTTTAACAACCATAGTAGGTCAAAATATGCAAACAATTATCAGGAACAAAAATTATAGTGCAAGTTCAAATGAAATAAATTTTTGACTTTAAGCTGAACCTTAATTAAGTATAAATGTGCAAATAACGAAACAGTTGTTAAGGAGCCAAATATGTTGTTCTGAATTGTAGTTCACTCTGTGTGTCTGTGGGTGTCGCTGTGTTGTTACCTGAGGGTCAGGTATAAAGGTAGCTGCCTGTTATTGGTTAGCTGTTGGACCCGGAAGGGCAAAAGGTTTTTGACCGCTGTGGCGCTAACTGCCGGCGTTATGGTTGTCGGATCAGTTAATGGAATAAATAAATATTTTAACTGCATCAGAAGAACATCGTTCCGGTCATTTTTCAATGTCCTGCGTGCTATCACTACTTTCCGCCATGCTAACGTTACGATGCCGATGTTACAAGCTACAAATTCACGTGAGAGACAGTCGCGAGTCGCTCGCTGACTTGAATGAGGCTGATATTACACATCCTGCTAATCGACCGCCATAATGAGATGAAATCAAACATAAATGGTAATCGTTATCGTGTAAAACTTTACCGCACTTTACCGTAATACTGGTCACCGTTCCATCCCCAGTCCGCTACAGTACATACTCACCGGTATTACGGTATATGAAAAATTCATATAAGAAAAATAAACACCCGTATTCGGTATGAACCGGTTTACCGCCCAGCACTAACGGCAGGTCCTGAAAACATAATTGAACATCAACAGAAGCGATGATGCAGATACCCTCATCATCCTCAGTGATCTTCATCACCTTCATTTTCGCCCGAATCGACCAACATGGCCGAGCGTCCCTCTCTCTCTCCGACTCCTGTTTGTCTGACTCTGCCCGTCTCCCTTGCCGGGTTGACGGCGACAGGAGACGGCGGCGTGCTGGCAGGTGCATGCCGCTAAATTACCATCCGCGCACACACACACACTGGCACGTACGCACACACACACTGGCACGTACGCACACACACACACTGGCACGTACGCACAAAGCAGGCCTCTCCTGTGTTGAGAAGGCCTCCATTATCATATCAAAGCGTCTCTCACAGAGACGTGGCAGTGCTTCAATTTAAGCAATTAATGCAGGGAGAGACTGTGTCACACAGCCCAGCACCCCCCCCCCCCCCCCCCCCCCCCAACTCTTTACCGACAACCAAACACACACACACACACACACACACACACACTCACACACATGCAGGGCTCCTCTGTGGCACTCTGAGACAAACAAAGGTGTTGAGGGAGCGAGGATCCATATTTTCAAGGCCGTGGCGGTGTTTTTCTCTTTCGTTTTGTTTTTTTTTTTTTTTTTTTCCTTCTTACTCTGCCGTGAAATGAAAGAGGCCCCTTCCCCTCCACGTTTGTCCATGCTGATACAGTAATAGATGTCTGCTGAGACGAGCTCGAAGCTGCTCCGCGCTGCGATCCTTTTTTTTTTGGGATTCACAGACGTTTAATTTCTCATCAGGGTCAGCGCCCGTCAAGCCTGCAAGTAAAATTACCAGAGTTACGAAGGAAGTGTAATTAAATTCTTATTTGACTTGTAGCTGTTGCATTATTCACCTGTACATCTCTGGATTGTGCCTTGGCCACATTAATCCAATGTTATTTAATGTTATTTCCATGTGTGGAATTTCTAGGAAATGCATTTAATGCATTCAGGCCCCGTTGGTACACCTCCCGCTAGCCGCTAGCTGCTACCTGCAAATTGCGGGTTTAGGAACCTCCGCTAACCGCTAATGCATCCGCTTCCCTAAAGCCGCTATCCGCTATGCCAACTCCCTTACTCACATTGTAGGTATGACAATGGGCATGTCGGCGCGTAAAAGAGCGCGTCCAAATGGCATAAATGTGCGTCCGCCTGGTCACATGTGGACGTGCACAAACGGCTCTACCTCTCGATTACGCATCAACGTATTCCTTGCAGATGTTTTTATTCCCTTGAGGTCAGAGGATGTCTGGTCAGCAGTTGTGATCGAGAAGGGAAAGGAACATTAATTGTTCGTGATCTTTAAATGCACATCCAATGATTCGCTGGATGTGCCCAGCACGCTATGGAGCGTTAAAAGATGCTCCATAGCGGCTTGCGGGTAGCGCAACCTGCTCTTAAAGGCAATGGCTGCTGACGCACTGATTGGTTTAACAGGTGGAACACCCTAGCCACTCCTATGGATAAATATAGCGGTTAGCGCAGGTAAGATCACTAGGCTCTTGCCGATTGTGCTAGCATAGTTTTTGGGATAATCTGAGGAATTGAGCATAATTTTTTCCCTTTTTCCAAAAGTAGCACTGCTAGCATAGTCCGTATATTTTCTTGTCTTAATAGCACAGTTTTAGATTATTATATTATATTATATTATAGATTATTTTAGATAATTCAAGAAAACGAAGATCTCAGCTACTAAAAACGATAGATTACTATTAACAGTTGGTTCCACTCCTATTTTGCAATTGGTTTTTAGTTGTGTTGAGATACCACGGAATTTCGATGAAACGGAACCAGAAGTCTGTGTCTCGGTCCCAGACTCCTTAGTCTTTCTCCCAGTGTTTACTCGAAATTTGCATACTTCACCATGGTAACTGGAGGCCATTTGAGTGCAAAACCTTGCGCAAACTGTGTCACGCTCTGCTACACGCGATGGTTAGCAAGCTATCCGCGGATAGTTATCCACCACACTACCCAGGCTTTGTGCAACATGTTTTTGTTCGCTGGATAACTATCCGCTGGATAGCAGATTTATCCGCCGTATAGGCCTAACCACCGGATAAAGTTACCCAGGTTTTGAACAACCGGGCCCAGAACGTCAGGCCAGGGTTAATAAAATACATTTTCAAACTTGTCTTGTGAGTTGTGAAGTTTGTGCACGGAATAATTTTTTTTTTAAGTACCATAATTTTGAAAAGCGAGCATAATTTGGGCAAAAATCAAGCACTGCCACTAGCATAATATGCCACTTTTACTAGCACAATCGGCAAATGCCTAAAGATCGCGGGTTTAGGGAGGTGGAAGATTGCGTTCTTTGCGGGGGAACGCCCCTCCCGCTGCCCGCTATCCCTTAATAGCAGCTTTAGGAGGTTTGGCGGAAGATCGGGCCCTTAGTGTCTGTGAAATTATTTAGGATGAACGACTGCCACGGCGGTGTGTCCTGACTGAAATAATAAACATAATAATTTGTTCTCACTTATAGAATTACTGTGACAGGTAGCATCGGTGGGTGTCTGTGCGGGTTTCCTCCAAATCCTCCGCTGTTCAAACACATTACTGGTGAGCATACTGGTGAGTTGTCTCTCTGGGTGACCCTTTGATGGAACGGTGACCTGTCCAGATGCTCCGTTAGCATTAGCTCTGGTCCATAGTGTCGATGACTTCTCCACTATGGACCAGAGCTAGCTAGCCAGCTATAAGCCTGCCTCGTTGTCTACAAATATATATGGCCCTGGATATTTATTTTGTTAGGTATAAGGTGAGGCTTGTGATGTTAACGTCACTTTATTAATTATATTAATACAATGCTGCGACTGTCTCATGTTAGCATAGCTCTGGTGTGGGACAGACCTATGGACCAGAGCTAATGCTAACGGAGAACTCATCACCCTCCTTGATGGTAAATCATATTACTTTTATTAAACGGTGGTTAAATCAATCATCTAATAAACAAAGTAAACTTACCTTGGAGTAAATCTAGGTGTGTTTTGTAACTTTCCCCACATAACTGAACCTACAGCTGCATTTTTCCAGCATTTGTTTTGGTTTGGGAAAGAGAATAAAAATGTCCCTCCAAACGTTCTGGACACCTCGAGTCACTGTTGCAGGTCCCCAGCAGCAATATTTCACCATGGAGTTATTGTAGTATAATATTAATACTGATGATACACATCAGAAAAATAGCGAATTAACACAGTCCTTAACGCAGGAGCAGCAAGTTTGTCCGACCTAGCAACAGTAACTAGGGAGGGGGCGGTGCATAACGAAAGGTCACGAGGAGCCTAAGAGAAGTTTGAATTTATTATTCTAAATAAAAGTGGAGGGGGCCTGACAGTTAAAAAGTCATTTCCGTGCTGCTACATACATGTAGCATGTATTTTTGTCTGCACATATTCGACAGGCAACAGCAGCTGATGCTCGTTTGTGCATCTACATCTTCGTGGTATTTGGACATAAAACAATCCCCCCTCAGCGGCAGACGACGTTTTCAACAACTGTTTTCCACAACAACGTGCAGGTTGGTGCACATTTCCACATGCCGTCGATCTAAACAGCCGCAGGAGGATCCACTTCACATCAAACAGCTTTTAAACCTGAGTGTCCACCAATCTGGAGACTCATTGTACCTTTTCCTCTTGGTTAGGAGAAATTGGCCCCTGTCATTTAGCTTTTATCAAAATCTCTTCATCATTCATCCCTCTCTTCCTCCTCCTCTGCTTCTCTTAGCCCTGGATTGCTGTGGAGTGACTCAATTTTCCCCCCTTTTTGCTTTGATTCGAGACACCATTAAACACAGCTGCTCAGCTGAGCCCAGCGAGGCCTGGATCCGCTGCCAGGAACCTCTCCGCCTCCGCCGGGCTGAATAGGCGGTGATGGCGAGCGGCTACGCCACGCCGTCTGCTCTGGAAACCGCCCGCCGTTATTCTCGCCACAACGATGAGCCAGGCGTTTATCCTGATTGGCTGCAGACGCGTTTGAAGCGCCGGGGTCGGCTCCGGCTGTAACCGGTACCGTATAAAGGTGCTCGTCAGGTGCATCGGTGCAGACAAGCAGACCTGTTGATAATCAGGGACGTGCAGTTCGCCGGTCACAAATCTGATTACCTGCGCAGGTCAAATATGAAATGAACTCCTCCTTTAGTGATGATAGACTTAATTTAAATAATGGTGATAAAAACTCGATTCAAACTGTTTCTTTGATCAAAACTGAGTCGTTGACTCATTGTGAAACTGTTACTGTCAGTGTTGATTCTCCTACACGTGCAAAGAAAGTTAATTTCTTTTCATTAAAAAAAAAATATAAAGGACTTCTAAACGTTTAACTGCGATATGTATACATTAGAATTAAGTAGATACGTGTGAACAATCCCTCCCTCCTTGATAATAACATCCTCAGAAAATACAGTCATGGAAAAAATGATTACACCACCATTTTTTCTTCAGTTTCTTGTTCATTTTAATACCTGGTACCACTAAACGTCATCATGTGACTAAAACAGACAGAAAAGAAAACACTGAATGCATAAAAGCAGTGTTTTTGGCAGTACAACGCCATAGCTATTGATGTAAAAACTTAAGTGATTTAGGTTATAATCAAGAAAACCATGGAAAATGGTAAGATATCAGCTCTTAAATAAAACTCTTATGAGCAATCTTTGTGGTTATCGTTATGTTTGTCCAAACAAATGTACCTTTAGTTGTACCAGGCATTAAAATGAACAAGAAACTGATGAAAACAAGGGTGGTCTAATCATTTTTTCCATGACTGTATAAATGAAGCTCCTGTAGCCTCTTACATCAACTTTTAACGTCTTTGCAGCAGAATTATTGCCACTTTGCCACTTCTTGGGCGACATCTTTACTCCTATTGTGTGTCTCTAAGTTAGGATGACGTTGTAGCGTTAAAGGCTAACCGTAAAAAACATACCATAAACTTACCAATTAACGCGCTGATTTTAAGAAGAAGCAGCAAAAAAAAGATGGCTGACTAGTAAAACCACATGAGACTTTAATCTGCTAGGACGTGCAAACAGAGAACAATATTTGGAACGTTGGGGGTCAAAATAGACGCCCCCCTGCAGGTGGTGTTGTGCACTGCAGTGGAGTTTTATTAGGAGAAAAACAGATACAGTAGAGGTCTTCACGGGTCCACTTTCATGGACTCGAACCCGAATGGACATGTGAAAATTCAACCCAAAACCGACCTGACCCGAGCTATTATCATCAAGTCCGGGGGCCTGAACCCGAATGGACCCGCAATATTTGAACCCGGAACCGACCGGACCAAGTCTTTTGTTTCCGAACGAACCAAACCGAGTTACCCGAATAGAACCGAGACAATCCAGCCCATAGTTGCTCACGTTAAAGTTGTCTAGCGTTGAATAAAACTTGATTTTCTTCCCTAAAGTTGTCTTCTTCTACCGGTTCAGTTGCTACATAGGCTACGTGATGGAAACAACAATAAATCCATGTCGTTATTTTCTTTGTGGATACAGATGCTATTGGTAGCAACTGCTAATGCTAATAGCCTACACCGGTCAGGACGTGTGGTGAATATGTTCTCTCATCCAGCGTCGTCATGTTGGTGATCCGTTGTGCTTTACAGCTGTCGGGCAAACCGCTAATAACACGCTAATAACACGCTACGGCTACACGGTTGTTTCATGACAAACACGCCACGTTAATAAATAATTAATTAAACTGCCCCGAGTCCTGACATTAGCTGCCACCGCCAGTATCTTTACCTCTCTGGAGTAAACGTGGACCCAGCCTGTCAGAGAGCACCGACCGGACCCGAGACTAACTGTACCGATTCAGACCCAAACCCGGAGTCACGTCTTTTGAATGGACCCGAGACCCGATTCGGGTCGGGTCGGAACCTCGGGTTTTCGGGTTGTCGGGTTGTTCCGAAGACCTCTAATATAGTGGTACCTGCTTACGTACGTCTCTACATACGAAATTTTCAGGTTACGAAACGCCTCAACGGGAAAATATTGCCTCTAGTTGCGAAATAAATTTCAGGATAGTAAAGTCATAAATCCAGTAGCGCTGCTACTCGCAGCTCCTAGAGTTTACTGAACGTAAACATACTTGTCGGCTCTGTATCTCTGTTTGAAAGCGGTGCGTCTGAGCTGCTCTGCCATTGGCTATCGCTTAGCATCTTCCTGGCATCCCATTGGCTATCGCTTAGCATCTTCCTGGCATCCCATTGGCTAGGAGGGCCCTTGTCTGTATGAGCGTAACCCAGCAACCAGGTAAACAAACAATTTTTACCTCCACCAAGGAGGTTATGTTTTTGCCGGCGTTTATCTGTCTGTCTGTGTTCAAGATAACTCAAAAAGTTCTGGATGGATTTTGATGAAATGTTCAGGAGTTGTCAGAAATGTGAAAAGGAAGAACTGATTTCATTTTGGGTGTGATCCGGAAGAAATCCTGGATTCTGGATCATTTTCAAATTTTTGATAATTGTTGCGTTTAGTGGAGGTCTGCGCTCTCCGAGTGCTTTTCTAGTTCTAACATGTATTTCTTACAGGTTTTTATGTCATTTCATTTATTTATTTTAAAAAAAATGTTCTAATTTTGGGGGGCTTGGAACGGATTAGGACATTTACATGGAAAACGGGTCTCTACTTACGAAAGTTTCAGGTTACTAAACTACTTCCAGAACCAATTAATTTCATAAGTAGACTGTATAAGGTCTGTAAAATTCAGAATGAGCAGACTCACGTTTTATCGGTTATTCAGAAATGTTTGTCTATTTTATCTGGACGTTCAGCTTTTCTCCTTCAGCAGTGGAAGAAATCAACACACTTTATTATCTTTATTATAAACCGCACCTGCGCGACACATCAGACCTTAAACCGGATGTAAACCCAGCTGACGCTCAGGGAAGCGCCGTCACAGGTCAAAGGTCAAGACATCATCATCAAAGTCATTCTGTCATTGCTCACCCTTCGTTAGTAATAACTCATCAAATTAATAGAAATAAATAAATGTAATGAGGGTGAGGAAGACTTAACCAGCCTCCCTGTTTGTTTCTTTATTTCTGGACTCTCACGTAACATCTTTGTTTGCCCCCCCCCCCCCGTCTTTATTTCCGTCTGCATCTCCCGATAACTCCCCCTCTGGTTGCAACAGCTGCCTGACGTCGGTGACGGGCGGCGCTGATAGCGCTGACAGGCCCGAGACGGTTATCGGACGTCTGCCCGCCGTGAGAGGCTCCGTCTGGATAAATTGAAAATTGCAAATGAAAATCCTGCTCAGCACGATTTCGGATTCATCAGCCGCTTATGTCAGATGACCTTTCGGGGCGTCAGGCCTCGCTGATAAAACTCCAAGTGACAACACTCCAATTTCTCGACTCCGTCCTCCGTCCCTCCTCCTCCTCCTTCGCTCCGTCACCGTTCGACCCGGGGAAAATGATAGGCTTTCAGGAGAGTCTCCATTATTCTGCAGATGAAGAGGTTTTTGTTTCGAGGAGGAAGAGCGTCTTCATCTGTTGTTGTCCATCCATCAGAGGATCAGAGGCCGCGGAGGTGCGAGCGTTTGGAGGTGCAGAGGGCGTGCGAGGGCAGAGAGGGAGGTGTAAGGATATAATGGACACCGGGAGTAGATGTCACTGGAAATGGCTTTTCCTGGGGGGGGTCAGTCCTGCCGATATTGACTGACGTCTGTGTGTTTCTGTGGATCTTCTCAGAGAGAAAAGAGAGGGAAGCGAGCTTATCCTCTCAGTCTATCAGAAACTCCATCCGTCTGTAATTGAATTCCTCTGCTATTGTGGTCGTCTTTGTCTCGGGGGACTGCTCGCTCAGATGTTTTTCTTTTTTCTTTCTCTTCAGTGTGGAGCTGCATCACAGCACCTATTTCTGATTTAAAGATACATTATAGAAATTGTTCAGTGTCATCCTGCTCTCAGCTGCTGAGTCCAGGTCCGGTCAGGTGTTTCACACCTGAAGGGGAAGTTAGGAAGGAGCCGTGGGTCTCTGTAATCATTCCTCATTTCCATACGGAACCACCGACGTCTGTTTTTCAGAACTGGGGTGAATTTGCCCTGAAGTTGCTTATACGCCTTCTGGACCAGTGGTTCTGAACTGGTCCGGCTTCAGGACCCACCATCACCCTTAATGACAAGCCGCGACCCAAATCAAGGAAAATTTCCAACTTCTCAAATTTATTGAATGAAAAGATCGTGCAGTTTGAATTGGAGATAATAGAATAGAATATCACAGAATGCCAACACAAAAAAATAAGTTTATTGGTGAAACAAAATGACTTCAAGTGGGAAATATTCCCTTTGATGCTCAATTAGCTGCATTTTAATTAAATCCAAAACACTTCACTTTAGTAACTTCAGCCTTTTTAACAGACTCAACATGCACAAACATGAAATAAAAAAGTGCAACAACTGAGCAGTAGTTTCAAAAAGAACTCAAATATGTAGCATTTGCTGAGTACCCACTTCCTGAATATATAACAATTTCCTATTAAAACTATCTAGTCACTTATTTAAGCATTAATCATAAAGCTGACATAACAATCAGAACATTTCAGTAACAGCCATTTTTAAGACTCAACAGTGCTTTTATGCACAAATATGAAATAAAAGAGTGTAACCACTGAGCAGTAGTTTCAAAAAGAACTCAAATATATAGTTTTATCTGAATAACCATCACTGACCTTTGTCTTCAAGATAAGAAAATCCATATTTCATATATTTTTCGTTGTATCTGTGTTTCACCTGATCAACATATGTAAACAAACTCTGCAGGTCTTCTTCTATGGTGTTAACTGGCGGGTGTCAACTCACATTACAGGACATTATCGCCATCTACTGTTAAGTATGAATGACACTAATTTTTTTTTTTTTTTTTTTAGCATTTCCTTCCCCAGGCAAAGGCCCACGACCCACTGAAAACGGGTCTGCGACCCACTTTTAGGTCGCGACCCACCAGTTGAGAACCACTGATCTAGAGGATACTTGTGATCTCCTCTGTCAGAACCTTCAGAGCCCAGTCAGGGCTGAGTTCCTGGAACTAAGCCTCCCATTATGGTGAAATGTAACATGATAATGAATCTGTCAGGAGACACACTGAGAACATCGTCAGTCAGGTAGAAACTCTTTCTTCGTCCTGCTGATGGTTTGATGGAATCCACCGTCCAGACTGATCTGCATCATAGAAGTCCTGCTCTGCATTAGTTATATTATTATAGTTATATTTAACTATAACTGTGCTAATGCAAAAATCATAAAATGGATGGATGGATGGATGGATGGATGGATGGATGGATGGATGGACGGACGGACAGATAGATGGATGGATGGATGGATGGACGGACGGACAGATAGATGGATGGATGGATGGATGGATGGCTGGATAGATGGATGGATGGATAGATGGATGGATGGATAGATGGATGGACGGACGGACAGATAGATGGACAGATGGATGGATGGATAGATGGATGGACGGATGGATGGATGGATGGACGGACAGATGGACAGACGGATGGGTGGATGGATGGATGGATTGACAGATGGATGGATGGATGGACGGACAGATAGATGGATGGGTGAATGGATGTACGGACAGATAGATGGACAGATGGATGGATAGATGGATGGATGGACAGATGGATGGATAGATGGATGATGGATGGATAGATGGATGGATAGATGGATAGATGGATGGATGGATGGATGGATGGATGGAGGATGGATAGATGGATGGATAGATGGATGGATGGATGGATGGATGGACGGACAGATGGACAGACGGATGGGTGGATGGATGGATGGATTGACAGATGGATGGATAGATGGATGGATAGATTGATGGATGGGTGAATGGATGGACGGACAGATAGATGGACAGATGGATGGATAGATGGATGGATGGACAGATGGATGGATGGATGATGGATGGATAGATGGATGGATGGATAGATGGATGGATAGATGGATGGATGGACAGATGGATGGATAGATGGATGGATGGATGGATGGATGGACGGATGGATAGATAGATAGATAGATGGATAAATGGATGGATGGATGGATGGACGGACAGATGGATGGATGGACAGATGGATGGATGATGGATGGATGGATAGATAGATGGATGGGTGGATAGATAGATAGATAGATAGATAGATAGATAGATAGATAGATAGATAGATAGATAGATAAACTCAGTAATAATTTACAGCTTAACTCCAGATGAAGAAACTGCCACAAAAAGTTTTTCCTCTCGTTTATTTTCTTTGCATCGTTCCATCCATCCGTCAGACTCCAGGTCCTGTGATTTCCCATCTTTAGCATTAACATTAAACATAACTTATTGTGTCTGACGTTTCATTAAACACCTTAAACGCGTCGCAGCGAAGCTGCAGAAGCTTTTAAAGTCGACGTTCGTCTCCAGCTGTCAGACCTGAATGGAAGCTGATTCTGCAGGAACAGTTTTATGTTTGGCTGCAAATCCAAAATGTGAATGTGCATAATTTTGAGTGGTGCACGTGTGTGCGCGCGTGTGTGTGAGCGTGCGTGCACCTGCTTACACGTGCACAGAAATCTGTGATGTGTTGGCTCTTTTTTCTGTTTACAAGTGTTTCTCAGCACGTGGCTACATCTGCATGTGTGTGTGTGTGTGTGCATGTGTGTGTGCATGTGTGCATGTGTGTGTGTGTGTGTGTGTGTGCAGCTGTCCCAGGTGCAGGTTATTAATCAGTTATCAGGGCAGTTTATTTGCTGGGTGACAAGTTGCAATTTCCCGTCTGATTCAAGGCCTCTTTGTCAGGTGGGAATTACACTGAGAGCAAATGACAAAACACTTCACCTCCGCCTCGTTCCCTCGCTCCTTCTCTCTCTCTCTCTCCCTCTGGATATTCCTAACTGTCTTTTTCCCCTCCATCATGCCGCTCTTCTCCTCTCTTGACGATGGTGTCCTGTTTCCTCTCCCACATCCTCACCTCCATCTCTTTTCTCATTTCTTAATTTTTCATCTTTATATTTAGTTTTATTTGCATCCTTTGGCCTTGGAGGGTTTTTTTTTTTTTTTTTTTTAAAGGGGGGACTGTATAATTAATCACACAGCTTGGTCTAATTAACGATGAATATGCGTCGTCCGTCCCGTCACACAAAGACACTCTCGTGCAGTCACATCCCCCCCCCCCCCCCCCCCCCCAGCCCTGATAGCAGTCGACGCCGTATTAACGGTAAACGGTGCGATTCCCCGCTAGAGCCTCCTCTTGATGAATCTGATGAATGTGACAATAATTAGCGAAGACAGATGAGAGTTAAATTACCGCTGACAGTGTAATGCTATCCTGTCTGCGACCGGAGAGAGAGTGGTGGGGGGGGGGGGGGTAACAGACAGCCGGGGATGCAGAATGCAGTTTAGTTTCATGCAAATTATTATTTTCATGCAAATTATGATGCATCGGTTGGGTTTAATGGAAATCCTAATGGCTGCCTCCTTTTAGCATTTGAAAAAAAAAAAAGAAAAAAAAGGGGGGGGGGGTGTTGTGGTTGTTAGCGCTGTCGCCTCACAGCAGGAAAGTTTCAGGGTTGAGCAGAGTTAGCATGTCCAACCCTTAGTCCTGCCACAGACCGCGAACATGCACGCAGCTGTTTGCTGTTGATATTATCGCGATATCGCGATATATTGCGATATTCTACCCAGTTAATATCAAAATTAAACTGCTGTATATGTTCATCAGATGATATTGATCATTCAGAGGACAAATTGAGTCAAAACCATGGGCCAGGCTAGCCCTTTTGATTGAAATTCAGCCCCCCAAAAACCTTGAGTAAGAAATGTTGTTATTCTAAAATTTTAGTTCACATTTGACAGGCTTAGATAATGTCCAAAACTTAATCCATAGTTTGTGGTTTAAGTTTATATTTTAAGAATGAAAATGAAAACAACCCCGCCTAATGGTATCGTCCTCTTCTCACTAACGTTACTTCTCCTCTTCGTTGACTGTTAGCGCGTTAGCTCAGTTAGCATTTCAAATGTCATTGAAATTTTCAAATATTTGCATGTTTTCCAGTCAGTTTTTTTCCCTAAAGATTATGATCTTCTCTCATAAATGTCATAATGATTATCCAAAATTATTTTTCAATTAAGGTTTTTTGGTTTTGTGTGAAAAAAGGTGGGGTTGTGGGTTGTGTTGGGGCTCATTGGGTGCTCAGCACCCCTAAAGCTCTGACCCTAGAATCGGCCCTGGTCAAAACTATTTGCTTCAAAACAACCTATTTATTGTTTATTATTAGTGTTTTTGCACATTTAAGTAACCATTACAACATACTGACGATATCGATTTTATATTGGGTGCGATATGTGACACGAGCACCACTGAAAACTTCCATCACAATGGTTCTTATGGAATTTTTTAATTATTTCTATTGTCGATATGTAATTAAATTGACAGGCGAGGATTAAAAAGAAAAAGTATTGTTCGTTTAGGGATCGATCTTTAACCGCACAAACCTCATTTCCAGTTTTTTAATCTCAAAAAAGCAGTCATGGATGCTCCTGATGGGAACGTGGGAAGCCTGGCGGAGGGCAAGTCAAAGAGGAAGTGTAGCAGGCGCAAAAGCGTCGGGACTAATTAGCGCCTAAAGGGGAAGAGCGAGGGATGATGAGGGAGAAGAAAGAGGGAGAGGTGGAAGGGATGGTAATTGTTTTCGTTGGAGGCAGTGGGGGGGCTATCAGGGTAATAAAGTTGATTAGCAGAACAAACAAGGGGAGAGAAAGAGGGATGGAGGGGGGGGGGGGGGGGGGGGGAGGGAGGGATAACCGGCGTCAGAACTGACACCCAAAGAAAACAGTGAAATCAGTGACTCATATTTTCTCTCCTATAAAAGAGAAAACGCTGAATGAGCTCAGCTTATCTGGAGCTCGTTTTCCCGCCACACTGTCTCAGCGCCGTCAGCTTTCTCTGTTGAAGGTGTGTTTTCCGCTAACAGTCAGAGTAACAGCCGCAAATGCAGCAAAGCAAACGCACACTTGCTGCTGCAGCTGCATTGGATCGGCCGGAGGGATTCTTCGCTGTGTTCGGATCGCCCGTTAGCTGTCGGGCAGCTAATGATGCTCTCCATGAAAATGTGTCAGTCAGGAAGGAGGATGCTAAATATTTCATGATCCGTGTGAACCTTTGTATGTGGAAGCTTTAAATATCTTTACGAGTTATGAGTATCAGGTAAAGCTTAAAGTATAAAAAAAGTCCTGAGCCAGAACTTTCTTCCGGGGGATCCAACGCATACACATTTTAGGCAATTTGGCAAAAAACTTTTTAACATTGTGCTTGTACAAATTAAATGTGAATTTTAAAAAGTAAAGGGTATTAAGTTATAAGTGAAGACATGTAAAAAAATCAGTCAAGCAAATTAATCTTATTCATTTAACAACTATTTAATTCAATAAAAGGCAATTTGTACAAAAAAAAAAAAAAACTTTTCTATCATTTTTGTCCAAAACAAAGGTAAATTAAGTTATAGGAAATACATTCCATTTGGTCTTGACTCCTCTCCTCTTTATGCAGTTATGTTATTAGATGTTATTACTCTGAATGCTTCATCATTACAGAAGCGAACCATTACAACTCTGGAGCTGTGTCAGTTTTATTAGAAACCTTGAAGCTGCTTCACACCAAAATTGCACTTGTTTTAACTGAAAACTTTAATTTTATTATTTTTTACCATTTTATTGTATTTAATGCACAAGTGGATTTGTATGTTTGTGTTTATTTGTCGTTGTCTCGTAACTGTTTTTGGCTGCTTCGGCGGCCCGGCTTCTCTTGGAAAAGAGGTCATTGTACCTCAACGGGACCGACCTGGTTAAATAAAGGCTTAATTAAAATAATTTAAAAAATGTGTGTTCATATAACTGGCCTGCTGATCGTTAAAGCGTTTTTTATCAACGGCTACTTTTTTTTAACACAGATGTACGAGCGGTTGAGCGATCGTAAATGATAAATCATGTTCCGCAATCAACGAGCACAAACGTATTTTCAAGTCACAAATAGATGAGTCATCGCGGCCGCTACGTCCACTACGTCCGCTATTTCTGTTGCTCGCGGCTAACGGTTTGTGTGTTGGAGCGCGCGGACAGCTGCTTCATGGCCGGCGTCTCCTTCATGCCGGTGAAGAGTATTTTTTTTTTTGCCGTTAGTTGCATTGACTAGCTTCTTAGAGCACAACACACAAAAACAGGTACCAGGCTCCGTTAGCTTCTGGAACCCAAACGGCTAACCGTCTCCATCATTGTCCTCCATGTCCAGAGACTCTCGTTGCCTCCATTGAAACAACCACCGGCTCACCTCTAATGCTGCGTTCAAGACCACTCAGAGATTACGTGTTTGTGTGTTTTTTTTCCTGAATCATAGTCAAACGCCAGAGATCCGGCACGGTGAAAAAATACTTTAAACAAACATTGTGCTTCTGCGCCTGATCCAACCTGGTCCAGACCAGTTCTTCACCTGGTTCAGATCAGTTCTTCGCCTGGTTCAGACCAGTTCTTCACCTGGGAGATCAATTTTTCGCGGCCACCGTTCTTCACCTGGTCAGACCATTCCCCTGTTCAGATCAGTTCTTCGCCTTGTCCAGACCATTCTTCAGAGACCAGTTCTTCACATGGTCAGACCAGTTCTCACCTGGTCCAGACCGTTCTTCACCTGGTTCAGATCATCTTCGCCTGGTCCATACAGTTCTTTCACCTGGTCCAGCCAGTTCTCACCTGGTTCACCTGGTCGCAGACCATTCTCACTGGTCCAGACCAGTTCTTCCCTGGTTCAGACAGTTCCTTCGCCTGCCGACCAGTTCTTCACCTGGTCCAGACCAGTTCTCACCTGTTAGATCAGTTTTCGCATGGTCCAGACCAGTTCTTCACCTGGTTCCAACCAGTCTTCACCTGGTTCAGATCATCTTCGCCTGGTCCAACCAGTTCTTCACCTGGTCAGAACCAGTTCTTCCACCGGTTCAGATCATCTTCGCCTGGTCCAGACCAGTTCTTCACCTGGTCCAGACCAGTTTCTTCACCTGTTCAGACCATTTTCTCACCTGGTCCAGACCAGTTCTTCACCGGTCCAGACCGTTCTCAACTGCTTCACACACTGTCCATACCAGTTCTTCACCTGTCCAGACCAGTTTCTTCACCTGGTTCAATCAGTTCTTCGCCTGGTTCAGACCAGTTCTTCCCGGTCCAACAGTTCTCCCTGGTTCAGTCAGTTCCTAACCTTCCACCAGTCTTCGCCTGGTTCAGACAGTTTCTTTGCCTGGTTCAGACCAGTTCTCCCCTGTCCGACCATTCTTCACCTGGTTCGACGATTCTTCCCTGTCAGACCAGTTCTCCACCTGGTTCAGACCAGTTCTTTCCCCTGGTCGCAACAGTTCTCCACCTGGTCCATACCATTCTTCACCTGGTTCAGATCATTTTTCGCCTGGTCCAACCAGTCTTCAACCTGTCCAGACCGTCTTCGCCTTTTCAGACCAGATTCTTCGCCGGTTCAGACAGTCTTCCCCTGGTCCAGACCAGTTCTTCACCTGGTCCAGACGATTTCTTTCCCCTGGTTCCGAGACCATTCTCCCCTGGTTCAGACCATTTTCACCGGTCCAACCAGTTCTCCCCTGGTTCAGACCAGTTCTCACCTGGTCCAGACCGTTCTTCACCTGGTTCAGACCATTCTTCACCTGGTTCAACCAGTTCTTTTCTTCACCTGGTCCAGCAGTTTCTCCCCTGGTTCAGACGTTCTCACCTGGTTCAACCATTTTTCACCTGGTCCAGACCTTCTCACCTGGTTCAGACCATTTTCTTTTCGCCTGGTCGACCTTCTTCCCCTGGTTCCAGACGTTTCAGACCAGTTCTTCGCCTGGTTCGACCATTCTTCACCTGTCCAGACATTCTTCACCTGGTTCAGACCAGTTCTCCACCTGGTCCAGACCAGTTCTTCCCTGGCCATACGAGTTCTTCCCCTGGTCCAGACAGTTCTCCACTGTTCAGACCAGTTCTTCACCTGGTCAACCAGTTCTTCGCCTGGTTCAGACCATTCTTCCCTGGTTCAGACCAGTTCTCCCTGGTCAACCAGTCTTCGCCGTTCTACCGTTTCTTCGCCTGGTTCAGACCAGTTCTTCCCCTGGTTCAACCAGTTTTCTTCACCTGGTTCAGACCAGTTCTTCACCGTTCCGACCAGTTCTTCGCCTGGTTCAGACCAGTTCTTCACCTGGTTCAGACCAGTTCTTCCCCTGGTCCAGACCAGTTCTTCACCTGGTCCAGACCAGTTCTTCGCCTGGTTCAGACCAGTTCTTCCCCTGGTCCAGACCAGTTCTTCGCCTGGTTCAGACCAGTTCTTCGCCTGGTCCAGACCAGTTCTTCACCTGGTCCAGACCAGTTCTTCACCTGGAGCTCGAGCTTGGATGGCCATGAACATTTCTGCTCTCCTGCTCATTTCGTTCTGTTTCATTTCTGCTCTGCAGAGGTATACTTTAGGAGAGATGGGAACACCTGAGCACAGTGTTTTTCTCTGAAAGAGAGAGAAGAAAATAACGTCGCTCTTCTCTCCTGTGCAATTTAGTTTTGATCTCACACACGTTCGTCGCGATCGTCCGGTCACTCTGAGTTTTGCGCCGCTGATCCACAGATTCATCCTCATCTCATGCTTTTCTTCATTTGCATCACATTCATAATCAACTCATTTGTTGTGGCCTGCAAGTTGCATATTTATCTTTTTGTCGTCCCTGGAAATTACTTTGACAATCCAAAAGGACAAAACCCTATCTAAAAAGAATCTTTTAAGAAAAGAATAAAATAATAATAATAATAATTAAAGTCTTCAAACCCTGCATTGGTTCAGGTCGTATCTCAGGGACAGGAGATACTTTGTTGAAATTGGTAACTGTGTCTCAAACCAAATGGCAATGACCTGTGGGGTTCCCCAGGGGTCAATCCTGGGACCCCTGCTGTTCAATCTGAAGATGCGTTCATTAGTCCAGCTTATAATTGTGTCACTGCATCGAACAGATCAGTGTGTGGATGCAAAACAACTTTCTCCAGCTAAACTCAGACAAAACTAAAATCATTGTCTGTGTCCCACAGAAACAAAGAGAAAGTGTTATCAGTCACCTCGAAACTCTGTCTAGAACCTAAAAATCAGGTCAGAAATTTAGCTTTTCAGCTTTTTACCATCTAAAAAACATTGACAGAATCAAAGGAATAGTGTCTAAATCAGATTTAGAGAGACTAATCCATGTGTTGGTCTCCACCAGGTTAGACTACTGTAACGGCCTGATCACTGGGCTCTAAACCAGCTGTGAGACAGCTGCAGGACATCCAACACTGCTGCCGGTCCTGACTAGAACCAGGAGATACACCATATGTCCAGTCCTAGTCTCTGTACCGTCCTGACTAGAACCAGGAAATACGACCATATTAGTCCAGTCCTGGTCTCTGCACCGGTCCTGCTAGCCGGAGATACGACCATATTCCAGTCCTGAGGTCTCTGCACCGTCCTGACTAGAACCAGGAGATACGACATATTAGTCAGTCCCTTCTGTCTCGCCCGTCCTGACTAGAACCAGGAGATACGACTATATTAGTCCTTTCTGTGGTCTCTGCACTGGTCCTGACTAGAACCAGAATACCATATTAGTCCAGTCCTGAGGTTTCTGCACTGGTCTGACTAGAACCAGGCGACCATATCCATCCCCTGACTCTGCACCGGTCCCGACTATATACGACCGTATTAGTCCAGTCCTGATGTCCTCACTGGTCTACTAGAACCATGAATACGACCGTATTAGTCCGTCCTGAGGTCTCTGTACGTCCTGACTAGAACCAGGAATCGACCATATAGTCCATCCTGAGGTCTCTGCCTGTCTGACTAGAACCAGGAGATACGACCATATTATCCCAGGTCTCTGCAGGTCCTGACTCTGCACTGGTCCACTAGACCAGGAGATACACCGTATTAGTCCAGTCCTGAGGTCTCTGCACTGGTCCTGACTAGAAACCAGAAATACGACCGTATTAGTCCAGTCCTGAGGTTCTCACTTGTCCTGACTAGAACCAGGAGATACCACCGTATTAGTCCAGTCCTGTGGTCCTCTGCACTGGTCCTGACTAGAACCAGGATACGACCGTATTAGTCCAGTCCTGAGTCTCTGCACCGGTCCGATAGAACCCGGAATACGACCTTTAGTCCAGTCCTGAGGTCTCTGTACCGGTCCTGACTAGAACCAGGAATACACCATATTAGTCCAGTCCTGAGGTCTCTGCACTGTCCCTGCCATAACCAGGAGATACGACCATATAGTCCAGTCCTGAGGTCTCTGCACTGGTCCGACTAGACCAGGAGATACGACCCTATTAGTCCAGTCCTAGGTCTCTGCACTGGTCCTGACTAAACAGGAGTATTACCGTATTGTCCAGTCCTGAGGTCTCTGCACTGGTCCTGACTAGAACCAGGAGATACACCTATTAGTCCAGTCCTGAGGTCTCTGCACTGGTCCCTGACTAGAACCAGGATACGACCTATTAGTCCAGTCCTGAGGTCTCTGCACTGGTCCTGACTAGAACCGGAATCGACTATTAGTCCAGTCCTGAGGTTCTGCACTGTCCTGACTAAACCAGGAGATGACCATATTAGTCCAGTC
>JAGFBZ010000232.1:0-218946 GCA_018398805.1 Hirundichthys speculiger
AGAACCAGGAAATACGACCACATTAGTCCAGTCCTGAGGTCTCTGCACTGGTCCTGACTAGAACCAGGAATACGACATATTAGTCCAGTCCTGAGTCTCTGCACTGGTCCTGACTAGAACCAGGAGATACGACCACATTAGTCCAGTCCTGAGGTCTCTGCACTGGTCCTGACTAGAACCAGGAATACGACCACATTAGTCCAGTCCTGAGGTCTCTGCACTGGTCCTGACTAGAACCAGGAAATACGACCACATTAGTCCAGTCCTGAGGTCTCTGCACTGGTCCCTGACTAGAACCAGGAAATACGACCACATTAGTCCAGTCCTGAGGTCTCTGCACTGGTCCTGACTAGAACCAGGAGATACGACCATATTAGTCCAGTCCTGAGGTCTCTGCACTGGTCCTGACTAAACCAGGAAATACGACCATATTAGTCCAGTCCTGAGGTCTCTGCACTGGTCCTGACTAGAACCAGGAGATACGACCATATTAGTCCAGTCCTGAGGTCTCTCTGCACTGGTCCTGACTAGAACCAGGAGATACCCATATTAGTCCAGTCCTGAGGTCTCTGCGCTGGTCCTGACTAGAACCAGGAAATACGACCATATTAGTCCAGTCCTGAGGTCTCTGCACTGGTCCCTGACTAGAACCAGAAATACGACCACATTAGTCCAGTCCTGAGGTCTCTGCACTGGTCCTGACTAGAACCAGGAGATACGACCATATTAGTCCAGTCCTGAGGTCTCTGCACTGGTCCTGACTAGAACCAGGAGATACGACCACATTAGTCCAGTCCTGAGGTCTCTGCACTGGTCCTGACTAGAACCAGGAAATACGACCATATTAGTCCAGTCCTGAGGTCTCTGCACTGGTCCTGACTACCAGGAATACGACCATATTAGTCCAGTCCTGAGGTCTCTGCACTGGTCCTGACTAGAACCAGGAGATACGACCACATTAGTCCAGTCCTGAGGTCTCTGCACTGGTCCTGACTAGAACCAGGAAATACGACCATATTAGTCCAGTCCTGAGGTCTCTGCACTGGTCCTGACTAGAACCAGGAGATACGACCATATTAGTCCAGTCCTGAGGTCTCTGCACTGGTCCTGACTAGAACCAGGAGATACGACCATATTAGTCCAGTCCTGAGGTCTCTGCACTGGTCCTGACTAGAACCAGGAGATACGACCACATTAGTCCAGTCCTGAGGTCTCTGCACTGGTCCTGACTAGAACCAGGAGATACGACCACATTAGTCCAGTCCTGAGGTCTCTGCCCTGGTCCTGACTAGAACCAGGAGATACGACCACATTAGTCCAGTCCTGAGGTCTCTGCACTGGTCCTGACTAGAACCAGGAGATACGACCATATTAGTCCAGTCCTGAGGTCTCTGCACTGGTCCTGACTAGAACCAGGAGATACGACCACATTAGTCCAGTCCTGAGGTCTCTGCACTGGTCCTGACTAGAACCAGGAGATACGACCATATTAGTCCAGTCCTGAGGTCTCTGCACTGGTCCTGACTAGAACCAGGAGATACGACCACATTAGTCCAGTCCTGAGGTCTCTGCACTGGTCCTGACTAGAACCAGGAAATACGACCATATTAGTCCAGTCCTGAGGTCTCTGCACTGGTCCTGACTAGAACCAGGAATACGACCACATTAGTCCAGTCCTGAGGTCTCTGCACCTGGTCCTGACTAGAACCAGGAAATACGACCATTAGTCCAGTCCTGAGGTCTCTGCACTGGTCCTGACTAGAACCAGGAGATACGACCACATTAGTCCAGTCCTGAGGTCTCTGCGCTGGTCCTGACTAGAACCAGGACCACATTAGTCCAGTCCTGAGGTCTCTGCACTGGTCCTGACTAGAACCAGGAGATACGACCATATTAGTCCAGTCCTGAGGTCTCTGCACTGGTCCTGACTAGAACCAGGAGATACGACCACATTAGTCCAGTCCTGAGGTCTCTGCACTGGTCCTGACTAGAACCAGGAGATACGACCACATTAGTCCAGTCCTGAGGTCTCTGCACTGGTCCTGACTAGAACCAGGAGATACGACCACATTAGTCCAGTCCTGAGGTCTCTGCACTGGTCCTGACTAGAACCAGGAGATACGACCATATTAGTCCAGTCCTGAGGTCTCTGCACTGGTCCTGACTAGAACCAGGAAATACGACCACATTAGTCCAGTCCTGAGGTCTCTGCACTGGTCCTGACTAGAACCAGGAAATACGACCACATTAGTCCAGTCCTGAGGTCTCTGCACTGGTCCTGACTAGAACCAGGAGATACGACCACATTAGTCCAGTCCTGAGGTCTCTGCACTGGTCCTGACTAGAACCAGGAGATACGACCATATTAGTCCAGTCCTGAGGTCTCTGCACTGGTCCTGACTAGAACCAGGAGATACGACCATATTAGTCCAGTCCTGAGGTCTCTGCACTGGTCCTGACTAGAACCAGGAGATACGACCACATTAGTCCAGTCCTGAGGTCTCTGCACTGGTCCTGACTAGAACCAGGAAATACGACCACATTAGTCCAGTCCTGAGGTCTCTGCACTGGTCCTGACTAGAACCAGGAAATACGACCACATTAGTCCAGTCCTGAGGTCTCTGCACTGGTCCTGACTAGAACCAGGAGATACGACCACATTAGTCCAGTCCTGAGGTCTCTGCACTGGTCCTGACTAGAACCAGGAAATACGACCACATTAGTCCAGTCCTGAGGTCTCTGCGCTGGTCTTGACTAGAACCAGGAAATATAACCATATTAGTCCAGTCCTGAGGTCTCTGCACTGGTCCTGACTAGAACCAGGAGATACGACCACATTAGTCCAGTCCTGAGGTCTCTGCACTGGTCCTGACTAGAACCAGGAAATACGACCATATTAGTCCAGTCCTGAGGTCTCTGCACTGGTCCTGACTAGAACCAGGAATACGACCATATTAGTCCAGTCCTGAGGTCTCTGCACTGGTCCTGACTAGAACCAGGAGATACGACCACATTAGTCCAGTCCTGAGGTCTCTGCACTGGTCCTGACTAGAACCAGGAAATACGACCATATTAGTCCAGTCCTGAGGTCTCTGCACTGGTCCTGACTAGAACCAGGAGATACGACCATATTAGTCCAGTCCTGAGGTCTCTGCACTGGTCCTGACTAGAACCAGGAAATACGACCATATTAGTCCAGTCCTGAGGTCTCTGCACTGGTCCTGACTAGAACCAGGAAATACGACCATATTAGTCCAGTCCTGAGGTCTCTGCACTGGTCCTGACTAGAACCAGGAGATACGACCACATTAGTCCAGTCCTGAGGTCTCTGCACTGGTCCTGACTAGAACCAGGAGATACGACCATATTAGTCCAGTCCTGAGGTCTCTGCACTGGTCCTGACTAGAACCAGGAGATACGACCATATTAGTCCAGTCCTGAGGTCTCTGCACTGGTCCTGACTAGAACCAGGAATACGACCACATTAGTCCAGTCCTGAGGTCTCTGCACTGGTCCTGACTAGAACCAGGAGATACGACCATATTAGTCCAGTCCTGAGGTCTCTGCACTGGTCCTGACTAGAACCAGGAAATACGACCACATTAGTCCAGTCCTGAGGTCTCTGCACTGGTCCTGACTAGAACCAGGAAATACGACCACATTAGTCCAGTCCTGAGGTCTCTGCACCTGGTCCTGACTAGAACCAGGAATACGACCACATTAGTCCAGTCCTGAGGTCTCTGCACTGGTCCTGACTAGAACCAGGAAATACGACCATTAGTCCAGTCCTGAGGTCTCTGCACTGGTCCTGACTAGAACCAGGAATACGACCACATTAGTCCAGTCCTGAGGTCTCTGCACTGGTCCTGACTAAACCAGGAGATACGACCATATTAGTCCAGTCCTGAGGTCTCCACTGGTCCTGACTAGAACCAGGAGATACACCACATTAGTCTGGTCCTGAGGTCTCTGCACTGGTCCTGACTAGAACCAGGAGATACGACCACATATTAGTCCAGTCCTGAGGTCTCTGCACTGGTCCTGACTAGAACCAGGAAATACGACCACATTAGTCCAGTCCTGAGGTCTCTGCACTGGTCCTGACTAGAAACCAGGAAATACGACCATATTAGTCCAGTCCTGAGGTCTCTCTGCACTGGTCCTGACTAGAACCAGGAGATACGACCATATTAGTCCAGTCCTGAGGTCTCTGCACCTGGTCCTGACTAGAACCAGGAAATACGACCATATTAGTCCAGTCCCTGAGGTCTCTGCACTGGTCCTGACTAGAACCAGGAGATACGACCATATTAGTCCAGTCCTGAGGTCTCTGCACTGGTCCTGACTAGAACCAGGAGATACGACCACATTAGTCCAGTCCTGAGGTCTCTGCACTGGTCCTGACTAGAACCAGGAATACGACCATTAGTCCAGTCCTGAGGTCTCTGCACTGGTCCTGACTAGAACCAGGAGATACGACCACATTAGTCCAGTCCTGAGGTCTCTGCACTGGTCCTGACTAGAACCAGGAGATACGACCACATATTAGTCCAGTCCTGAGGTCTCTGCACTGGTCCTGACTAGAACCAGGAGATACGACCATATTAGTCCAGTCCTGAGGTCCGACCCAGGAATACGACCACATTAGTCCAGTCCTGAGGTCTCTGCACTGGTCCTGACTAGAACCAGGAAATACCCATTAGTCCAGTCCTGAGGTCTCTGCACTGGTCCTGACTAGAACCAGGAATACGACCACATTAGTCCAGTCCTGAGGTCTCTGCACTGGTCCTGACTAGAACCAGGAGATACGACCATATTAGTCCAGTCCTGAGGTCTCTGCACTGGTCCTGACTAGAACCAGGAAATACGACCATATTAGTCCAGTCCTGAGGTCTCTGCACTGGTCCTGACTAGAACCAGGAGATACGACCATATTAGTCCAGTCCTGAGGTCTCTGCACTGGTCCTGACTAGAACCAGGAGATACGACCATATTAGTCCAGTCCTGAGGTCTCTGCACTGGTCCTGACTAGAACCAGGAAATACGACCATATTAGTCCAGTCCTGAGGTCTCTGCACTGGTCCTGACTAGAACCAGGAAATACGACCATATTAGTCCAGTCCTGAGGTCTCTGCACTGGTCCTGACTAGAACCAGGAAATACGACCACATTAGTCCAGTCCTGAGGTCTCTGCACTGGTCCTGACTAGAACCAGGAAATACGACCATATTAGTCCAGTCCTGAGGTCTCTGCACTGGTCCTGACTAGAACCAGGAGATACGACCATATTAGTCCAGTCCTGAGGTCTCTGCACTGGTCCTGACTAGAACCAGGAGATACGACCATATTAGTCCAGTCCTGAGGTCTCTGCACTGGTCCTGACTAGAACCAGGAGATACGACCACATTAGTCCAGTCCTGAGGTCTCTGCACTGGTCCTGACTAGAACCAGGAAATACGACCATATTAGTCCAGTCCTGAGGTCTCTGCACTGGTCCTGACTAGAACCAGGAGATACGACCACATTAGTCCAGTCCTGAGGTCTCTGCACTGGTCCTGACTAGAACCAGGAAATACGACCATATTAGTCCAGTCCTGAGGTCTCTGCACTGGTCCTGACTAGAACCAGGAATACGACCATATTAGTCCAGTCCTGAGGTCTCTGCACTGGTCCTGACTAGAACCAGGAATACGACCACATATTAGTCCAGTCCTGAGGTCTCTGCACTGGTCCTGACTAGAACCAGGAATACGACCACATTAGTCCAGTCCTGAGGTCTCTGCACTGGTCCTGACTAGAACCAGGAAATACGACCATATTAGTCCAGTCCTGAGGTCTCTGCACTGGTCCTGACTAGAACCAGGAAATACGACCATATTAGTCCAGTCCTGAGGTCTCTGCACTGGTCCTGACTAGAACCAGGAATACGACCATATTAGTCCAGTCCTGAGGTCTCTGCACTGGTCCTGACTAGAACCAGGAGATACGACCACATTAGTCCAGTCCTGAGGTCTCTGCACTGGTCCTGACTAGAACCAGGAAATACGACCATATTAGTCCAGTCCTGAGGTCTCTGCACTGGTCCTGACTAGAACCAGGAGATACGACCACATTAGTCCAGTCCTGAGGTCTCTGCACTGGTCCTGACTAGAACCAGGAAATACGACCACATTAGTCCAGTCCTGAGGTCTCTGCACTGGTCCTGACTAGAACCAGGAAATACGACCATATTAGTCCAGTCCTGAGGTCTCTGCACTGGTCCTGACTAGAACCAGGAAATACGACCATATTAGTCCAGTCCTGAGGTCTCTGCACTGGTCCTGACTAGAACCAGGAAATACGACCATATTAGTCCAGTCCTGAGGTCTCTGCACTGGTCCTGACTAGAACCAGGAAATACGACCATATTAGTCCAGTCCTGAGGTCTCTGCACTGGTCCTGACTAGAACCAGGAGATACGACCATATTAGTCCAGTCCTGAGGTCTCTGCACTGGTCCTGACTAGAACCAGGAAATACGACCATATTAGTCCAGTCCTGAGGTCTCTGCACTGGTCCTGACTAGAACCAGGAAATACGACCATATTAGTCCAGTCCTGAGGTCTCTGCACTGGTCCTGACTAGAACCAGGAAATACGACCATATTAGTCCAGTCCTGAGGTCTCTGCACTGGTCCTGACTAGAACCAGGAATACGACCACATTAGTCCAGTCCTGAGGTCTCTGCACTGGTCCTGACTAGAACCAGGAAATACGACCATATTAGTCCAGTCCTGAGGTCTCTGCACTGGTCCTGACTAGAACCAGGAGATACGACCACATTAGTCCAGTCCTGAGGTCTCTGCACTGGTCCTGACTAGAACCAGGAGATACGACCATATTAGTCCAGTCCTGAGGTCTCTGCACTGGTCCTGACTAGAACCAGGAGATACGACCACATTAGTCCAGTCCTGAGGTCTCTGCACTGGTCCTGACTAGAACCAGGAATACGACCATATAGTCCAGTCCTGAGGTCTCTGCACTGGTCCTGACTAGAACCAGGAGATACGACCATATTAGTCCAGTCCTGAGGTCTCTGCACTGGTCCTGACTAGAACCAGGAAATACGACCACATTAGTCCAGTCCTGAGGTCTCTGCACTGGTCCTGACTAGAACCAGGAAATACGACCATATTAGTCCAGTCCTGAGGTCTCTGCACTGGTCCTGACTAGAACCAGGAAATACGACCACATTAGTCCAGTCCTGAGGTCTCTGCACTGGTCCTGACTAGAACCAGGAAATACGACCATATTAGTCCAGTCCTGAGGTCTCTGCACTGGTCCTGACTAGAACCAGGAGATACGACCACATTAGTCCAGTCCTGAGGTCTCTGCACTGGTCCTGACTAGAACCAGGAAATACGACCACATTAGTCCAGTCCTGAGGTCTCTGCACTGGTCCTGACTAGAACCAGGAGATACGACCATATTAGTCCAGTCCTGAGGTCTCTGCACTGGTCCTGACTAGAACCAGGAGATACGACCATATTAGTCCAGTCCTGAGGTCTCTGCACTGGTCCTGACTAGAACCAGGAAATACGACCACATTAGTCCAGTCCTGAGGTCTCTGCACTGGTCCTGACTAGAACCAGGAAATACGACCATATTAGTCCAGTCCTGAGGTCTCTGCACTGGTCCTGACTAGAACCAGGAGATACGACCACATTAGTCCAGTCCTGAGGTCTCTGCACTGGTCCTGACTAGAACCAGGAAATACGACCACATTAGTCCAGTCCTGAGGTCTCTGCACTGGTCCTGACTAGAACCAGGAGATACGACCACATTAGTCCAGTCCTGAGGTCTCTGCACTGGTCCTGACTAGAACCAGGAAATACGACCATATTAGTCCAGTCCTGAGGTCTCTGCACTGGTCCTGACTAGAACCAGGAAATACGACCATATTAGTCCAGTCCTGAGGTCTCTGCACTGGTCCTGACTAGAACCAGGAGATACGACCATATTAGTCCAGTCCTGAGGTCTCTGCACTGGTCCTGACTAGAACCAGGAAATACGACCACATTAGTCCAGTCCTGAGGTCTCTGCACTGGTCCTGACTAGAACCAGGAGATACGACCACATTAGTCCAGTCCTGAGGTCTCTGCACTGGTCCTGACTAGAACCAGGAGATACGACCACATTAGTCCAGTCCTGAGGTCTCTGCACTGGTCCTGACTAGAACCAGGAAATACGACCACATTAGTCCAGTCCTGAGGTCTCTGCACTGGTCCTGACTAGAACCAGGAGATACGACCATATTAGTCCAGTCCTGAGGTCTCTGCACTGGTCCTGACTAGAACCAGGGAATACGACCACATTAGTCCAGTCCTGAGGTCTCTGCACTGGTCCTGACTAGAACCAGGAAATACGACCACATTAGTCCAGTCCTGAGGTCTCTGCACTGGTCCTGACTAGAACCAGGAAATACGACCACATTAGTCCAGTCCTGAGGTCTCTGCACTGGTCCTGACTAGAACCAGGAGATACGACCATATTAGTCCAGTCCTGAGGTCTCTGCACTGGTCCTGACTAGAACCAGGAGATACGACCACATTAGTCCAGTCCTGAGGTCTCTGCACTGGTCCTGACTAGAACCAGGAGATACGACCACATTAGTCCAGTCCTGAGGTCTCTGCACTGGTCCTGACTAGAACCAGGAGATACGACCACATTAGTCCAGTCCTGAGGTCTCTGCACTGGTCCTGACTAGAACCAGGATATACGACCACATTAGTCCAGTCCTGAGGTCTCTGCACTGGTCCTGACTAGAACCAGGAGATACGACCATATTAGTCCAGTCCTGAGGTCTCTGCACTGGTCCTGACTAGAACCAGGAAATACGACCATATTAGTCCAGTCCTGAGGTCTCTGCACTGGTCCTGACTAGAACCAGGAAATACGACCACATTAGTCCAGTCCTGAGGTCTCTGCACTGGTCCTGACTAGAACCAGGAAATACGACCATATTAGTCCAGTCCTGAGGTCTCTGCACTGGTCCTGACTAGAACCAGGAGATACGACCACATTAGTCCAGTCCTGAGGTCTCTGCACTGGTCCTGACTAGAACCAGGAAATACGACCACATTAGTCCAGTCCTGAGGTCTCTGCACTGGTCCTGACTAGAACCAGGAGATACGACCACATTAGTCCAGTCCTGAGGTCTCTGCACTGGTCCTGACTAGAACCAGGAAATACGACCACATTAGTCCAGTCCTGAGGTCTCTGCACTGGTCCTGACTAGAACCAGGAAATACGACCATTAGTCCAGTCCTGAGGTCTCTGCACTGGTCCTGACTAGAACCAGGAAATACGACCACATTAGTCCAGTCCTGAGGTCTCTGCACTGGTCCTGACTAGAACCAGGAAATACGACCATATTAGTCCAGTCCTGAGGTCTCTGCACTGGTCCTGACTAGAACCAGGAGATACGACCACATTAGTCCAGTCCTGAGGTCTCTGCACTGGTCCTGACTAGAACCAGGAAATACGACCATATTAGTCCAGTCCTGAGGTCTCTGCACTGGTCCTGACTAGAACCAGGAGATACGACCACATTAGTCCAGTCCTGAGGTCTCTGCACTGGTCCTGACTAGAACCAGGAAATACGACCACATTAGTCCAGTCCTGAGGTCTCTGCACTGGTCCTGACTAGAACCAGGAGATACGACCACATTAGTCCAGTCCTGAGGTCTCTGCACTGGTCCTGACTAGAACCAGGAAATACGACCACATTAGTCCAGTCCTGAGGTCTCTGCACTGGTCCTGACTAGAACCAGGAGATACGACCATATTAGTCCAGTCCTGAGGTCTCTGCACTGGTCCTGACTAGAACCAGGAAATACGACCACATTAGTCCAGTCCTGAGGTCTCTGCACTGGTCCTGACTAGAACCAGGAGATACGACCACATTAGTCCAGTCCTGAGGTCTCTGCACTGGTCCTGACTAGAACCAGGAGATACGACCATATTAGTCCAGTCCTGAGGTCTCTGCACTGGTCCTGACTAGAACCAGGAAATACGACCACATTAGTCCAGTCCTGAGGTCTCTGCACTGGTCCTGACTAGAACCAGGAAATACGACCACATTAGTCCAGTCCTGAGGTCTCTGCACTGGTCCTGACTAGAACCAGGAAATACGACCATATTAGTCCAGTCCTGAGGTCTCTGCACTGGTCCTGACTAGAACCAGGAAATACGACCACATTAGTCCAGTCCTGAGGTCTCTGCACTGGTCCTGACTAGAACCAGGAAATACGACCATATTAGTCCAGTCCTGAGGTCTCTCTGCACTGGTCCTGACTAGAACCAGGAAATACGACCACATTAGTCCAGTCCTGAGGTCTCTGCACTGGTCCTGACTAGAACCAGGAGATACGACCACATTAGTCCAGTCCTGAGGTCTCTGCACTGGTCCTGACTAGAACCAGGAAATACGACCACATTAGTCCAGTCCTGAGGTCTCTGCACTGGTCCTGACTAGAACCAGGAGATACGACCATATTAGTCCAGTCCTGAGGTCTCTGCACTGGTCCTGACTAGAACCAGGAAATACGACCATATTAGTCCAGTCCTGAGGTCTCTGCACTGGTCCTGACTAGAACCAGGAATACGACCACATTAGTCCAGTCCTGAGGTCTCTGCGCTGGTCCTGACTAGAACCAGGAAATACGACCACATTAGTCCAGTCCTGAGGTCTCTGCGCTGGTCCTGACTAGAACCAGGAAATACGACCACATTAGTCCAGTCCTGAGGTCTCTGCACTGGTCCTGACTAGAACCAGGAGATACGACCATATTAGTCCAGTCCTGAGGTCTCTGCACTGGTCCTGACTAGAACCAGGAAGATACGACCACATTAGTCCAGTCCTGAGGTCTCTGCACTGGTCCTGACTAGAACCAGGAAATACGACCACATTAGTCCAGTCCTGAGGTCTCTGCACTGGTCCTGACTAGAACCAGGAAATACGACCACATTAGTCCAGTCCTGAGGTCTCTGCACTGGTCCTGACTAGAACCAGGAAATACGACCACATTAGTCCAGTCCTGAGGTCTCTGCACTGGTCCTGACTAGAACCAGGAAATACGACCACATTAGTCCAGTCCTGAGGTCTCTGCACTGGTCCTGACTAGAACCAGGAGATACGACCACATTAGTCCAGTCCTGAGGTCTCTGCACTGGTCCTGACTAGAACCAGGAAATATGACCACATTAGTCCAGTCCTGAGGTCTCTGCGCTGGTCCTGACTAGAACCAGGAGATACGACCACATTAGTCCAGTCCTGAGGTCTCTGCGCTGGTCCTGACTAGAACCAGGAAATACGACCACATTAGTCCAGTCCTGAGGTCTCTGCGCTGGTCCTGACTAGAACCAGGAAATACGACCACATTAGTCCAGTCCTGAGGTCTCTGCGCTGGTCCTGACTAGAACCAGGAAATACGACCACATTAGTCCAGTCCTGAGGTCTCTCTGCACTGGTCCTGACTAGAACCAGGAAATACGACCACATTAGTCCAGTCCTGAGGTCTCTGCACTGGTCCTGACTAGAACCAGGAAATACGACCATATTAGTCCAGTCCTGAGGTCTCTGCGCTGGTCCTGACTAGAACCAGGAAATACGACCACATTAGTCCAGTCCTGAGGTCTCTGCACTGGTCCTGACTAGAACCAGGAGATACGACCATATTAGTCCAGTCCTGAGGTCTCTGCGCTGGTCCTGACTAGAACCAGGAAATACGACCACATTAGTCCAGTCCTGAGGTCTCTGCACTGGTCCTGACTAGAACCAGGAAATACGACCACATTAGTCCAGTCCTGAGGTCTCTGCACTGGTCCTGACTAGAACCAGGAGATACGACCATATTAGTCCAGTCCTGAGGTCTCTGCACTGGTCCTGACTAGAACCAGGAAATACGACCATATTAGTCCAGTCCTGAGGTCTCTGCACTGGTCCTGACTAGAACCAGGAAATACGACCACATTAGTCCAGTCCTGAGGTCTCTGCACTGGTCCTGACTAGAACCAGGAAATACGACCACATTAGTCCAGTCCTGAGGTCTCTGCGCTGGTCCTGACTAGAACCAGGAAATACGACCACATTAGTCCAGTCCTGAGGTCTCTGCACTGGTCCTGACTAGAACCAGGAAATACGACCACATTAGTCCAGTCCTGAGGTCTCTGCGCTGGTCCTGACTAGAACCAGGAAATACGACCACATTAGTCCAGTGCTGAGGTCTCTGCACTGGTCCTGACTAGAACCAGGAAATACGACCACATTAGTCCAGTCCTGAGGTCTCTGCGCTGGTCCTGACTAGAACCAGGAGATACGACCACATTAGTCCAGTCCTGAGGTCTCTGCACTGGTCCTGACTAGAACCAGGAAATACGACCACATTAGTCCAGTCCTGAGGTCTCTGCACTGGTCCTGACTAGAACCAGGAAATACGACCACATTAGTCCAGTCCTGAGGTCTCTGCACTGGTCCTGACTAGAACCAGGAAATACGACCACATTAGTCCAGTCCTGAGGTCTCTGCACTGCCTGGTCCTGACTAGAACCAGGAAATACGACCACATTAGTCCAGTCCTGAGGTCTCTGCACTGGTCCTGACTAGAACCAGGAGATACGACCACATTAGTCCAGTCCTGAGGTCTCTGCACCTGGTCCTGACTAGAACCAGGAAATACGACCACATTATTAGTCCAGTCCTGAGGTCTCTGCACTGGTCCTGACTAGAACCAGGAAATACGACCACATTAGTCCAGTCCTGAGGTCTCTGCGCTGGTCCTGACTAGAACCAGGAAATACGACCACATTAGTCCAGTCCTGAGGTATCTGCGCTGGTCCTGACTAGAACCAGGAAATACGACCACATTAGTCCAGTCCTGAGGTCTCTGCACTGGTCCTGACTAGAACCAGGAAATACGACCATATTAGTCCAGTCCTGAGGTCTCTGCACTGGTCCTGACTAGAACCAGGAAATACGACCACATTAGTCCAGTCCTGAGGTCTCTGCACTGGTCCTGACTAGAACCAGGAGATACGACCACATTAGTCCAGTCCTGAGGTCTCTGCACTGGTCCTGACTAGAACCAGGAAATACGACCACATTAGTCCAGTCCTGAGGTCTCTGCACTGGTCCTGACTAGAACCAGGAGATACGACCACATTAGTCCAGTCCTGAGGTCTCTGCACTGGTCCTGACTAGAACCAGGAAATACGACCATTAGTCCAGTCCTGAGGTCTCTGCACTGGTCCTGACTAGAACCAGGAAATACGACCACATTAGTCCAGTCCTGAGGTCTCTGCACTGGTCCTGACTAGAACCAGGAGATACGACCATATTAGTCCAGTCCTGAGGTCTCTGCACTGGTCCTGACTAGAACCAGGAGATACGACCACATTAGTCCAGTCCTGAGGTCTCTGCACTGGTCCTGACTAGAACCAGGAAATACGACCACATTAGTCCAGTCCTGAGGTCTCTGCACTGGTCCTGACTAGAACCAGGAAATACGACCACATTAGTCCAGTCCTGAGGTCTCTGCACTGGTCCTGACTAGAACCAGGAGATACGACCATATTAGTCCAGTCCTGAGGTCTCTGCACTGGTCCTGACTAGAACCAGGAGATACGACCATATTAGTCCAGTCCTGAGGTCTCTGCACTGGTCCTGACTAGAACCAGGAAATACGACCATATTAGTCCAGTCCTGAGGTCTCTGCACTGGTCCTGACTAGAACCAGGAAATACGACCACATTAGTCCAGTCCTGAGGTCTCTGCACTGGTCCTGACTAGAACCAGGAAATACGACCACATTAGTCCAGTCCTGAGGTCTCTGCACTGGTCCTGACTAGAACCAGGAATACGACCATATTAGTCCAGTCCTGAGGTCTCTGCACTGGTCCTGACTAGAACCAGGAAATACGACCACATTAGTCCAGTCCTGAGGTCTCTGCACTGGTCCTGACTAGAACCAGGAAATACGACCACATTAGTCCAGTCCTGAGGTCTCTGCACTGGTCTTGACTAGAACCAGGAGATACGACCATATTAGTCCAGTACTGAGGTCTCTGCGCTGGTCCTGACTAGAACCAGGAAATACGACCACATTAGTCCAGTCCTGAGGTATCTGCGCTGGTCCTGATTAGAACCAGGAAATACGACCACATTAGTCCAGTCCTGATGTCACTGCACAGGTCCTGACTAGAACCAGGAGATACAACCATATTAGTCCAGTACTGAGGTCTCTGCGCTGGTCCTGACTAGAACCAGGAAATATGACCACATTAGTCCAGTCCTGAGGTCTCTGCACTGGTCCTGACTAGAACCAGGAGATACGACCATATTAGTCCAGTCCTGAGGTCTCTGCACTGGTCCTGACTAGAACCAGGAGATACGACCATATTAGTCCAGTCCTGAGGTCTCTGCACTGGTCCTGACTAGAACCAGGAGATACGACCACATTAGTCCAGTCCTGAGGTCTCTGCACTGGTCCTGACTAGAACCAGGAAATACGACCACATTAGTCCAGTCCTGAGGTCTCTGCACTGGTCCTGACTAGAACCAGGAAATACGACCATATTAGTCCAGTCCTGAGGTCTCTGCACTGGTCCTGACTAGAACCAGGAAATACGACCACATTAGTCCAGTCCTGAGGTCTCTGCACTGGTCCTGACTAGAACCAGGAGATACGACCATATTAGTCCAGTACTGAGGTCTCTGCTGCCTGGTCCTGACTAGAACCAGGAAATACGACCACATTAGTCCAGTCCTGAGGTCTCTGCACTGGTCCTGACTAGAACCAGGAAATACGACCACATTAGTCCAGTCCTGAGGTCTCTGCACTGGTCCTGACTAGAACCAGGAAATACGACCACATTAGTCCAGTCCTGAGGTCTCTGCACTGCGTGGTCCTGACTCCAACCAGGAAATACGACCACATTAGTCCAGTCCTGAGGTCTCTGCACTGGTCCTGACTAGAACCAGGAGATACGACCATATTAGTCCAGTCCTGAGGTCTCTGCACTGGTCCTGACTAGAACCAGGAAATACGACCATATTAGTCCAGTCCTGAGGTCTCTGCACCGGTCCTGACTAGAACCAGGAGATACGACCACATTAGTCCAGTCCTGAGGTCTCTGCACTGGTCCTGACTAGAACCAGGAGATACGACCATATTAGTCCAGTCCTGAGGTCTCTGCACTGGTCCTGACTAGAACCAGGAGATACGACCATTAGTCCAGTCCTGAGGTCTCTGCACTGGTCCTGACTAGAACCAGGAAATACGACCATATTAGTCCAGTCCTGAGGTCTCTGCACTGGTCCTGACTAGAACCAGGAGATACGACCACATTAGTCCAGTCCTGAGGTCTCTGCACTGGTCCTGACTAGAACCAGGAGATACGACCACATTAGTCCAGTCCTGAGGTCTCTGCACTGGTCCTGACTAGAACCAGGAAGATACGACCATATTAGTCCAGTCCTGAGGTCTCTGCACTGGTCCTGACTAGAACCAGGAGATACAACCACATTAGTCCAGTCCTGAGGTCTCTGCACTGGTCCTGACTAGAACCAGGAGATACGACCACATTAGTCCAGTCCTGAGGTCTCTGCACTGGTCCTGACTAGAACCAGGAGATACGACCATATTAGTCCAGTCCTGAGGTCTCTGCACTGGTCCTGACTAGAACCAGGAGATACGACCACATTAGTCCAGTCCTGAGGTCTCTGCACTGGTCCTGACTAGAACCAGGAGATACGACCATATTAGTCCAGTCCTGAGGTCTCTGCACTGGTCCTGACTAGAACCAGGAAATATGACCACATTAGTCCAGTACTGAGGTCTCTGCACTGGTCCTGACTAGAACCAGGAGATACGACCATATTAGTCCAGTCCTGAGGTCTCTGCACCGGTCCTGACTAGAACCAGGAGATACGACCATATTAGTCCAGTCCTGAGGTCTCTGCACTGGTCCTGACTAGAACCAGGAGATACGACCACATTAGTCCAGTCCTGAGGTCTCTGCACTGGTCCTGACTAGAACCAGGAGATACGACCATATTAGTCCAGTCCTGAGGTCTCTGGCTTCCTGTCACTCAGAGAATAGACTTTAAAACAGCTCTACTTGTGTACAAGTCTCTTCATGGTCCCAAAGTCCATCTCTGACATGTTATATCCATATGAACCAACCTGGACTCTGAGAACCTCAGGTAGTGGTCTCCTGCTGGTACCCAGAGTCAGGACTAAACAAGGTGAAGATTTATTCAGTTTTATTACCTGTTTATCTGTTTATCTGTCTGTCTTTCTGTGTTAAAGATAACTCATAAAGTTATTGATGGATTTTGATGAAATTTTCAGGAGTTGTCAGAAATGTGAAAAGGAAAAACTGGTTTCATTTTGGGTGTGATCCGGAAGAAATCCTGGATTCTCGATCACTTTTAAATTTTTGATAACATTGCAGTCAATAGGGCCGGAAAATTAGTTTCTCAATATCTCCGTTAATTATTGCCCAAAACTCATGAAATTTGACTCAGGGATTGACAATGGGGACCTCTATCAAATTTCAAGGGCTGATCCGGATCTGATCCACAACGTGGATTTTATCGCTATATGGGGGAATTGTTGCACTTGGCAGGAGGTCTGCGCTCTCTGAGAGCTTTTCTAGTTTAATTTATTTTTCTTTTTAATTAATTTTTAATTGAATTTATTAATGATTATTTTTATGCTTATATGGAATGATTCTATTTGCCTTCTTGTGATTTTATGCATCTGTAAAGCACTGAATTGCCTTGTGTACCAATTGTGCTCTACAAATAAACTTGCCTTGCCTTTATTTTCTGGTTGGTTTCCATTGGTCTTAAAGGTTTTACTCAGCCAGTCAGACTGATGAAGGTCCGCTTTGAGTTACCACCTCAACCAGAACCCTAGAGACTTACCAAATGATGAGGATGATCCAGCAACTACCCTGCAGTGATCCAAACTGAAAGAAGCATTCATATGTTCCACAGTCGTTGATATTTACTGAGGAGAGGTTTCAGCGACAGGTTTCCTGTCTTCAGTTCCTCAGAGAAGAGAGATGTCCGCCCTCTATAAACCTCACTCTGCTCTGTGGGATCATCCTTCCCGTCTTTATGGACGTGAACAACATCAGGCTTTCGACTCCACGTTCACTTTTTTGTCTGTAGCATCCAGTGGGGAATCAAGGTGACATGGCAAGATGACGTCCTTTCCTGCTGATGCGTGTTTCCTCCCTAGAGGAGGAATATTGCTTCTCATGATCTGTTGGAGAAACATTTAATGTAGAACAATCACCCTTTTGTGGACATGGACAGACACTTTTTACTTTGCAAGACTCATAGGGATTTTTTTTTTCCAAGTCTGCTTCTCTCCATTTTAAATCTTATCATAATTTAACAGTAGAACCACAGACACAACATGAAAGGTGTCTGACTCCGCCCCCAACACAAAATACAAAACTAATACAAAAAAAACCTCCCTGAACTGGAGAATTTTCATCTGGTCTGATGACTGTTTCTAGAAACGTTGAATAAACTGGTGGACCTGCAGCAGTGATGATGGTTTCGATGTCTCATTCATCTGTTTCTACCTGCTGAAGTGATCTCTCCGTGACAGGAAAATCAGGTTTCTGCCTCCTGCTGCAGGTTGAGGCAGGAAACAGCAGCTTTTAATAACTCACCTGTAACCTGGTTCACCGGGAACAGCAGAGCTGCGACAGTGAGACACCTGAGCAGCCCGGAGAACATCTTCACCGGACAAACGAGCGGTTTCTCCTCCAGTATGAAGCCTCGACAGCAGGGACCAGGAGCTGCCCACGGCTTTAGACCGATCGCTTCTCCAACAGCCTGATCGAGACCAGGATGAGACGGAAATCCTCCAGAAACCAGACTGACAAGATACTTTCGTTTTAACTGCGGGGCGCGTCTGTTTCAGGGCGGAGCAACTGAACACCTGGAAGGTGGAGAACTTCTGTCCCTGAGGTGAGGAGCTGTCATGCACACCTCCTGTTAAGGTCTATGCTTGTGTGAACACGTTAAAACTCATCTGACTAAAGGAAATCTTTTATTACTGTGTCATTATTTATCCAACAAAAGTGAAGGCAGAGAAGAAAAGAAAAGAAGAGTAAAAGAGAGTAAAGGCAAGGAAAGGAGGGGAAAGGAAAGGAAAGGAAAGCAGAGGGAAGAAGTTGTAGGTAACATGAAGGGACCTCTCACTGCTTTCGTAGGGTTAAAAGGAGTCAGTTGCAGCATGTTTCTAACCCTAACCCATTGATCTGTTCATGCACTTGATGTACTTGTCAAATGAACAGCTTTAACCTTTAGATAATGTTCAATGTGACCAGCAGATGGCGACAACAGGCTGTTTGATGTCCGGTTACTGTCGGGATGGACCACTGGATAGCAGACTTTGGGTTTTAAAGGGGGGGTTGTTTTTTCTAATTTGGCAATTTAAACAAATATTTATAACTTTGGATGTAATCTCAGTGCTTGAACATATTCAGATGTTGCGGTCTGTGTCCACATTTGTTCACTAACACTAACCACTGGTGGTACGTGAGCGCTCTCTGGTGGTACGCGGGGGAACGTCATGACTTGTCAATGCATGACAATACATTATAAATACAACGTTTAAAATGAAATTCAGGAAACAATAAGTAACCACAATAAGGAATAAACATCTCTCCTGTGTGTTTAAAGCTAACTGAGAAGGCATATATGGCTATATTTTAAAATTGGTCATCATGGTGGTACTCAGAGAGCTCAGTTTCTCAGGTGGTACGCAGTATTAAAAGTTTGAGAATCACTGATCTATACCCATTTAATCCTCTGCAGGGTCAGAGGGATCTCCTGGAGTCTATCCAGCTCTCTTCAGGTGAAAGGCAGGGGTCCACCTGGACAGGTCACCAGTCCATCACAGACAGGCCTTCATTTCTGCCTGAAACCGTCAGTCTGTGTCTCCGTTACTGGGTGCTGATGTCTGCTCACAGATATCCAGGAGGTCTCACTGAGATCTGAGTGACTTCTGACAGTGGCCTGCCTCTCATGAGATCTTCCTGTCTAAAGGAAGTCATCTGTCTCTGGTGTCATGACAGATGTGTCTGTTCGTGGTTGCTTCACTTCCTGTTTGACTGAGATCACTTGTATTGAGTTTGATGTTGAGGTTTCCAACACCTGTTCTGTTTTTGTCTCTTAGCAGCAACCACCCAGACAAAGACTTTGAGAAATGTGCTGATGCACTTGAGATCAATCAGTGTTTTTCACTGTAAAAGACGAGTCTGCAGGATATACTGACTTCCTGCAGGTCAGAGGTTGAATCCCTTCATTTGACTGCTCCACTGTGAAGGTTCTGCGGTTTAGTGACTTGTTGCATTTGCGTGTGGTTTGATGACCCATTTAAAGGAGGACTGCAGACTGCTAACATGGCGTTCACATCGCTCTGCCTTATTGTCTGTAAGTAACTGAACTTTTTCAAATTATTTGACCTCCCGCGTTCCTTCTTCACCCATCTTTTGTCAGACTCTTGAGCTCAGAACCTCTTGACTGATTTCTCTTCATTTCTCAACATTAATCCACTTGGTAACGATCTAAACACTACCTTCTGTGGCATTTAAAGCAAAACTGCCTGAATGGTCACACTTCCTATTGTGTGTGTGTGTGTGTCTGAAAGGAGAATTAGGTTTGTAAAGTTATAACTGAAGCAAACTGCAAGACTTTTGGAACAATGTCCTTTTAAAAAAGGACGAGACCAAAGTGGAGTTGTCTGGCCGAAGCGCGCAGTCCCATATTTGGAGAAAAGTCAAGTCCAGCTTCTTCACATACACACGTCATACCAACTGTTCAGCATGGGGGCGGAAGGGTGATGGTCTGGGCCACAGCCACAGAAGCAGCGCACCTTACAGGCTTTGAACGGACTCCTCTGTAAACCAGAGTGGCCCATTAAAGCGCAGACAAAACTGGTCCATGTACACATATAACTGGTTTGAGCTTTGATGCTCTGGAAACGTTTTCCCTGATGGGAGACCGCATCATGACTCGGTCGACTGTCCTCCTGCAGCAGATGTTGGACCTCCAGCTTCGGTAAAGGTGAGCCCGTGATGTTAGATGCTCTAAGCAGAGTCCATGTCAACTGTTTGAAGCTCTGCTTTTTGCTAAACGTCGCCCGTGCACGTGCCAGTGCACGTGCCTGTGGTAGACTCAAGCACCCGCCGCTTCACCCTCCGAATGTGTTAAAAGCCCTTCCTGCAGAAGGAAAATCTAACAGATGTCCCAGCATCAAAGCTGCAGGGTTACGTCAACAATTTGACCTTTAAAAATTTTTTTTATGACAAATAAAAAAAATTGCAAATTTTTTTCTAAAGAACAAAAATGTGCAGTTCTACAAAAGATTAAATTTGACCACAGAAAAATGTGAAAAAACTTTTGGGAAAATTTGCAATTCAGTAAAATTTGATGCTTTTTTTAAAGTTGCAATTTTGTGAAATTTAAGACTTGATGAATAAATATTTGCTTTTTACAACAAACGTCTGTGATTTTAGGTCAAGTTGCCTCCAGTGACAGAACTCACAGTTTTTTGACAGACTTGTAATTTTATTTCAAAAAGATTCAGTTCTGAAAAAGTTAATATTTCATTTTAAAAAAGCTGCAGCGTTAGGTTAAAAGACTGCCATTTTTCAACTTGCAACAGTTTTTACAACAGAAATTTGTGATTTTCACAAGAAATTTTCAATTCTGCAAAAAGTCCATATTTAGGAAATTAGGAATTGAGTTCAAAAGGGTCCAGATTTAATCAAATTTGGGATTTAATAAGAAAAAAAATTGTGCTTCTGCAAAATTTGTAATTTTACAGCATAATTTTGTGATTTTAAAACATAATGCTCACAAATTTTGTTCACAAGAGTCATGGTGTTAGTCCAAAACTTGCAATTTTGCAAAAGTTAATATTTTATGGAAAATGCTGCAATTTTGATTCAAAAAGTTTCAATTTTGTGACAGTTACAATTTTACAACAGAAATTTATTGTTTTTTTTTTTTTCAAAACTAAAGCTGCAATTTACAACAAAAAGTTGGAGACTTTTGTCCAAATGTTGCAATTTTTTCAATTTTCTCATTTTGTGAAATTTGGGACTTTTTTGAATTTTTGTTCACAACAAGAGTCATGGTGTTAGTCAAAACTTGCGATTTTGCAAAAGTTAATATTTTATGGAAAAAGCTGCAATTTTGATTCAAAAAGTTTCATTTTTGTGACAGTTACAATTTTATAACAGAAATTTACTGCAATTTACAACAAAAAGTTGACAACTTTTGTCCAAATGTTGCAATTTTTTCAATTTTCTCATTTTGTGAAATTTGAGACTTTTTTGAACAAGAATTTGTGTTTTACAGCAAACGTTGTACTTGCAGCAAAGTCGTATTGCGTAAACCACAATTACATTGGGATTTTAAATCTGTGATTTTAGGACACAAAGTTATACATTTTCAATCCAAAACTTACGATTTTGCAAAAGTCAATATTTCAGGACAAGAAGACCAATATTAAGTTAAAAATTCACAATTTTCTGACAGACTGTGGCGCTTTTTTTTTTAAAGAAAAAGGTCAGGATTTTTAAAAATGATTGACTGATTTTCCATCTTTTCTGGCCTCGTTGCAGCCACGCTGACTGTCTCTCCAGACCGATCTCAGTTCTTCAAGTACGAAAGCATCACTCTTCGCTGTGGGAGCTCCGGCTGGACCGTGAAGAGAACCACCTCCTACCAGACAGCTCAGAAGTGCCAGCGTGGCTGGGCGCTCCCCAAAGGAGACACCTGCCTTATTGAAACCGCCTACGAGACCGACACTGGAGTGTACTGGTGTGAATCTCAGCAAAGAGAGTGCAGCAGCAGCATCAACATCACAGTGACCGGTAACTAGACATGCAAAGAGCTTTAGTATGTTTTTAACGACGGATTAACGATAACTCAGCTGCGGGTTGTTTCACATTTCAGCTCGCCCCGTGATCCTGGAGATGCCCCCGTATCCCGTGAACGAGGGAGATAATGTAACGCTTCGTTGCTCTTACAAGAGAAAAGGTGATTATTGGTCAACTTCGGACTTCTCCGCGAGTTTCTACAAAGACGGTGCTTTTATTGGGACAGAAGAACCAGCGGAGATGACCCTGAAGAGCCTGTCCAAGGCTAAAGAAGGTTTCTACAAGTGTCAGCATCCCTCAAAGGGAGAGTCAATGCAAAGCTGGCTGACCGTGAAAGGTGATTCTTACAGTTATTACTCCATCCAGGCTCCTCCCCCTCCCTCTCTGTTGTGCTTCAGCTCCGCCTACAGAGCACAGAAGTGCCAGTGATTGACAGCACTTAGACTCTTCCTCTCTCTGTAAATGATTCTTTTTCGATAAATTTCTTTCATTCAGACAACCTGGTTCTGGTTTATACTTGGATCAGGTACTCATCGTTGATATTTAATTTTTATGCTGTTTCAACCATTTTTTTAGTGAAGCAAATTCCAATTTGATGACTTTTACTAGTTGGAAGTTAAAGTATTAACTGTTTTCCCTTTAAAATGCTGTTCCTCACTGTTACTGAAGTTTTGAAACTGCACTAGGAGACTCATGTTGGGCAAGAAATACAACTAAATGCGTTTTCGTTTGGCAGACAAACCGCAGCCTACAGTTGTCCCTCCCACTCCTTCTCCCCCTGTGGTACCATGGATCCATTATATCAACGGCGCTCTGCTCTTCATCCTCTACAACGCCATCCTCATCTTGTGTGTGTACACATACCGAAAGTGGGCTCGAGGTAAGAAAACCCTGAGAAATCCTATGAAGCGCAGAATTAAAAAGCAACAAAATCCCTGTTTAGCGTTTTAGACTCAGATTTCAGTCGTGGCTTCACATGAAGAGGCTTGATCTTCAAACAACAGGGCGTTCCACTTACCTCAGAAGTTGGGGTTAGGCGCCGGGACTGACGTCACGCTCAACGTGACAACTACAGTTGTCAAGTCTAAACAACATGAATATCTCCAAGTGTAGGGCTGGTCCTGACTGCTGCTGGCCTCAGGCAGAACTCTACCATGTGGACATGCACAAGGACGAACCTTCCCCGTCTATGACTGGTTGGAGTAATGTTTGTTATAATTTTGGGGAGCAGGGGAGCAGGGGAGCATGCTACCCCCACTCCAGCTCCTCAGCTGTGAGTTAAAACTGCTTTCATTTCAGTTTTTTTTTTTTTCACAGTTTACTTTTGAGGGCAGCTGGCAGATGGATGTGAACGTGATGTAAAGTGCCCTTGATTGGACACTGTTTAGAATTGCTTACCCTACCTTTAAAATAAGAAGGAACCAGTAGAATTGGCGTCATGGTGGTGGCGGTTAGGTCATTCATGCCACCTGGAGGCCTGCTGGACTCTGCAGTCAGGGCAGGGGAGGTTTCTCTGACTTTCCAAGATCAAATTCTGACTTCAGGGAGCGTTCCAGTTGAAACCTCTGACACGGAACTGGGAAATTCCTATTTATCTCTCACTAAAAGCCTCATTTACAAAAAAAAAAAACCTCTAATCTGGTGTTATACAAGTGCCCTTGTGTATGTATCACACAATGTCTTAGACCTTAAAGTCCAGATAGGGAAAAAGTAATTGAAGTGTTGAATTTGAACATTTCTGAATCTACATTTAGCCTGGTAACTGGGGCTGAAGAAGCAGCAACGTATGTTGCATGAGTCTTGTGTTTGTTCAGATGCAGGCTTGTAAAACTCCATCAGGCTGGTTTTGTTTTCTTCTATCTGTGCTGACATGGACTTCACTATTTAACACGCTAACTGAGGCCTCAAAGACCTGCTGCTCCTCCGAGCATCGTATGGTCTGACCCCTCGCTGGGACATCCCATCCACTCCTGGGAGGGTTTGGCATTTGTCTTGAATGTTTTCCCCTTTTCAGTGACCTTTCACTCTGTAGAACTCTGAACAATGTTTGGAGATGGTTTTTAACCCTTCCCAGACTGATGTGGAGCACCAGTTGACTGCTGCTTATGTCCTTTCCTTGTGGCATTGTGTTAGCACACACTTGACAAGACACCAAAGCTTATAGAGGTCTGGAGACCTGCTGATGATCAAGGGTTGAGGGTTAATGGCACCTGGCTGCAACTAACACTGAAGATCAGTGAACAAGACAAACACTGCCCTGTTGTGGAGCTGGTCATGTGACCTGTCTGGTTAACCAGCTGCAGTCTGAAATGATGTGGTTTGATGTTTCATTTCTTCCGGACAGAACGGTGGTCAGTATTAGTGATGTCGCCTGTGTTTTTCTTTTCTTTCCTTCCTGCAGTTTGAGCTGAAGCAGGAAGGTGCTGATGGTCCTGGACCGAAGCGATGAGAAGATGATGATGAAGAGGAGGAACAGCATCACCTTTAACAGCCTTCTTCTTTATCCTGACAGGTGTTATTAAGGCGGTATAAGCTTCACTATTTATCCATTTTTGTGTGTCTGATAGAAGAAATGATTCAATATTTAAAACCGTCCCCTGCAGCAGTAATACCGCTTCTGACCACATGGGGGCAGCGTATGACTGGAAAACACAGACATGCTGGAGCATCTGATTCAGTTTCATCAGTGGCTATTCAGTATCAGATCTGTGTCCCCATGTGGACAGAAGTGGTACTGCTACACAGAGAGGCTTAAAACAGAACAGCAACACTGTTTTCTTTTTGTTTTTTAAATCATCCAATTATCTTTGCATTAAAAAATACAATATTATTCTGATGCTGCATATAAACATTAAAATACCTAAGCTTTTGTACTAACAAAAAATGGAGTCCTCTTTTCTGTCTCTCTTTTTTTAAATTATTAGTATCAGTTTAAGTAAAACAACATCTGTTTATATTCCAAAACACATTTAAATATTCAAACGAAAAAGCATCCAAAGAAGAAAAAGAATAAAGATAGATAGATAGATAAACTGAGCGGTATAAGTCTAGAACACTAGCGTTTTTTTTTTTTCTTTAGGGCTCAAATAGATTGCGCCCTGGGCGGTCGCCCACATTGCCCATAGCAAAAACCGCCCCTGGTCCACCTGGTCACATGTGGACGTGCACAAACGGCTCTACCTCTCGATTACACATCACCGTATTACTGTCATACGTTTTTATTCTCTTGAGGTCAGAGGATGTCTGGTCAGCAGTTGTGGTGGATGTGAGAATAGTCACAGCCAGACATGTCAGATGTCTGCTGTGGAGGTAGCTAGAAGACTTGGTCAGCTAAAAAAGTGAAAATGTTCTTTGATTCATCCCAACTATCAATATATATAAAATGTGTGTTTACTCTGTTGGATCTTCTGTTATCTCATGAATATATGTGTTTGCTCTTATTGTTGTTTTGGCTGTTAAATATGATGTTGAATCTAAATATGTAGCATTCAAAGTAACAATATGGACACTTGATGTTCTCTACTTGATGCTTGCAAATACACAATGCTGTGCTCAGAATGCCTCCTAAAGCACCCTAAGGGCCTGATTTACTAAGATCCTAAATAAAGAGTACTAAATTGCGCGTGCACTGAAAAAGTTTGCGCGTGCTGTTGTTGTGTGTTTTGCGGGTGATCAACTAAGAATGCTCGCGCAATTGATAACGGGTGCAAACCGCAGTATTTAAATGAGGTGTTGCGTGTCTTCGGTTTGCGCCATGGAGAGTCTGGATGGAAAGCAGGATAGATGCAAGCGCAAAATGAAATTTGACGAGTTGGAGTTAGAGATAATAGTGGAAGAGGCAAATAAACACATTCATGAACTACAGCAAAGAAATTTAAACATTACCAAAAGAAACGCAATATGGGAGAAAATCTGCGATAGAATAAATGCAGTTGGTAAGACAAAAAGAACGGCAGATGAGGTTAAAAGAAGGTGGCAAGATATAAGGCGAGGAACTAAAGAAAAAGTGGCCTTTAATAAAACTCCGGCAAACAAGACAGACAGGTGGAGGGAAGATATGCCTCTAACCAGGATTGAGCAGCAGGTGCAGCTCACCTTCTGCGAGGAGCAGATAACTGGGATACTGGGATATGACACGCTAGAGCCAACTGCAGAACAAGGTAGGCGCACAATAAGAAACACTTTTTTCTCCATGAAAACACGTGATTTATTTATTATCACAAATAAAAAAATGAATGTGCCTCCTGTGGCAACCTTTTGCTGAATAATACTCGATTTAACATTCAAATAAAATATTTCTCCTTTTGCATGTGCTTGTGACCGGCTCCAAATCAGCCCTTAAGTTTCAACTATCTGGTTTTCATTCATTCCAAACAAATTTACACGAGTCCGAAAGACTCTCTCTCTGCGTATTCTTTGATTTTGGCGATGTCGCCTCCTTGCCACAATAACAGCAGCCATCGGTGCGTAATGCTGGGCAGATTAGCACCTTCCTTTCGAACGTATTAAATACAGACGCAATCACAATCCCCGCAATTACTTTTAGGGTTGGTAAATCTCATTGCGTGTGGTAAATGGCCCTATTTGCATTTTCCCCTCCCAGTATTTTGCGCTTTCTGGCGGGTACGCCCCATATTGATTATTCATCAGAGCAAAAGTACTAAATGAACAGCGTGTGCTATTTTGCTCATTTGAGAGGCGCAGTCCTCTTTGCACGCTGTTAGTAAATCAGCTTGCGCATTGGTTTGCGGGTGGTGTCAAGTTTGCACACGTTTTTACGCACGCAAACCTTTAGTAAATCAGGCCCTAAGAGTGCTCAAAACTCAACCCCTCCTTCACGAACCACTTCAGTTTTTCCCAATTTCCTGTTGACATCCCTGAGTTAGGAAGCTGATGTCCCCAGAGATGTCTGATGTAAATGTGTTTAAAGACCACCAGTTTGTCCACCTCTCTACTGTCTACAGACCAACTTCATGATGGTTCACTGACTGGAGTGGCTCCTAAAACCTACTCGTACACAGGCTGTTGATGAATGTTTCTGTCAGGAGGAGCTGATGGGGTGGACAGAGAGGAAAACACAACACCTGATGTTTGAAACCTCACCTTTGATTCTGCAGGGAAACAGATGTTGAAGTAAAAGAGACAGCTGAAGAGTTTCAGTTTAGGTATAAAATTTAGAGTTTATTAAAACAACAGTCTGATACCATGATAAAATACATTAAATAAACCCAAATACAGCTCTGACAGTTAATATGCTCTAAAATAAATCACAGTTCATTTATTTTGACCACGCCAGAGAAAACTGTCATTTTCACCACAAAAGTCAGCAGCAACCATCACCAACTTTATAAAGACAAACAAAACACCACGTGTTTGGAGGCGAGACGTTGCTTCAAAGCCTGACCAAAAATGTCACATTTACCCATGAATCCAGCTTCAGGGATTGTGTCGTTGGACGTCTCATCGCTGCGCTACATCGCCCTCAGACTGATGTCGGGGGGCAGCGTCCTCTACTGGAGCTGCTGCAGTCATGCAGTTAAACATATTTACAGTCTGGCTGAAAAACCAGTTTTGGTCTCACATCTTGCATACTCGGTCTTGCACATGGTCTTTTGATGGAAGGATGGCTCTCATCTCTTTAGCTACTTAGCACGTAGCACTGACTTGAATAAAGGCAGAACAGAGCACAGTCATTTCTGTTTTAAGGAGAATATGATGTTAGACCAGTTGTCCTGACATCTCACATCATGAAAGTCCTGGAGAGACTCTTACTGGTCCACCTCAACAAGCAGGTCAGCACCTTTCAGGACCCATTACAGTTTGCATATCGTAATGGGCTTGGGGTTGAAGACGCCATCATCTACCTGCTTCACAGAGCCCACTCTCATCTGGACCAATCAGGCAGCACTTTGAGGGTCATGTTCTTTGATTTCTCAAGTGCTTTTAATACAGTTCAGCCTGTGTTGTTATGTGAGAAGCTCCATAAGTTCCAGGTGGATTCCTCCACAACCTCCTGGATTTATGACTACCTCACAAACAGACCACAGTTTGTGAGACTGAAAGGTTGTGTGTCTGAGATGGAGGTCAGCAGCATTGGAGCACCACAAGGAACTGTTCTCTCACCATTCCTCTTCATGCTCTACACCTCTGACTTCCAGTACAACTCTGAGTCCTGTCATCTGCAGAAATACTCTGATGACTCTGCAGTTGTTGGGTGTATCAGCAACGGACAGGAAGCCGAGTACAAAGAACTGATCTGTCAGTTTGTGAAATGGTGTAGTAACAATCATCTCGTATTAAATACCAGCAAAACTAAGGAGACGATTGTCGACTTCAGGAGGAGCAAGAATCAACACAGCAGTGTTTCCATCCTGGGAAAGGAGGTGGAGGTGGTGGAGGAATACAAGTATCTTGAAGTTCAGCTTGACAACAGACTAGAGTGGAAATGCAACACAGAATACATCTACAAGAAAGGTCAGAGCAGACTCTACTTTTTAAGAAAGCTGAGATCTTTTAATGTCTGCACCAAGATGTTGCACATCTTCTATAGGTCTGTTGTTGAAAGTGCAATCAGCTTTGCAGCCATCTGCTGGGGCAGCAGCATCAGAACCAGAGACCTGAAGAGAATCAACAAACTGATCAGGAAAGCTGGATCTGTGCTGGGTGTAACTCTGGAGCCGCTGGAACTGATTGTACAAAAAAGAATGCTGCACAAGCTGATGAAGATGATGGAGGACTCTTCACACCCTCTCCACGACACAGTGATCAAACAACAGAGTGTGTTCAGTGAGAGGCTTCTTCAGGTCCGTTGCAAGACAGAAAGATCCAGAAGATCATTCCTGCCAGCAGCCATCAGCCTCCACAACAAGACATCCTACTATTATTAATTCAATATTATTATTGTTGTCATTTATTTATTGTTAATTGAAAAAAAAAAGCCCTTACTACAATGTTGAATTTCCCTTCTGGGATAAATAAAGTACTTTTCATTTCATTTTCATTTCATGTTATGCTGTCAGCTGTACTAAGAGATGGCTGTGACCGGTTTTGCTTTGGTCTGGAGGAGTTTGGAGGTGAAGCAAAGCGGCCAGAAGCAGCCATCTCCCATTTGAAGGCTGCTAGCCGTTGCTAACCAGAGGACAGCGGCTTGACTGTTTCTCGCTCATCGGTTTCTACCTCTGACATTTCAGGAGGCAGCTTATTCCAGAGTCTGGGCCCAGCAACCGAGAAGGCCCGAATGGTTTTTCCCAAGTCTGCACGATTTAAGAATGGTTTTACTTTTGTTAAAACCCGTAACTGATAAAAACTGACCCTGACCACGCTGCTATCAAAAATATCTCCAAGATTCCTCACAGAAGATTTCAACTTAAAAGATAGATCACTGGAGTGTGCTGAATCACCAAATAAAACATACTCTGTTTTTTAAATCTTCATTTAAGTGTATTTGCCCTAACCACATTTTAATATCTGCAATGCAGTCAGTTAGAGTTTGAAGAGCACCACTTTTGTTTGGGAGCACAGGAAGATAAATTTGCAGGTCATCTGCATAGCAGTGAAAGGCTAGGTTGTGCCAGGCTATAATGGAGCCTAGAGGCAACATATAAAGCGAAAACAATAAAGGGCCCAGTATGTAGCCTTGGGGCACACCACAGAACAAAGGAGCAGCAGAGGAGGACAGGTCGCCAATCATTACAGAAAAACTTCTGTTTGTCAGGTACGATTCAAACCATTTCAGTGCTGTACCACGAATACCAGCACACTGATTAAGGCGAGACAAGAGGATTGAATGATGTCAGATCTAACAAAAGTAAAACAACAGGACATTTGGCATCATGGAAAGGGCAATGTCATGTGTCTGCCTGAACTCTTCAGGCGACTGAAAGTGGCCCAGCACCTTGAGGGGGCAGGCGGGCCAAACACTGATCCCAGCGGAGCTCTGCTGATCCTCCGTTCAGCTGCAGCAGCACTTGTTTTGGCTGCGACACTTGAAATTAAGATGCTTGGACAGATTTGATCAAAAAAAAAAAAAGGTTACCAAAAACTTAACCAAACAAGCTCAAATAGCTACAAAAATATTTACAAATAAACAACAGGGGTAACCCTGAACAGCACCATAAAAGGGGCTTAAACTCCGTGCCTGCAGGGGGAGCTAAAATGACAAACGCTCCTCTGTGCTGCTTTAGGTCACTGGGCTAGATGTACAGATGAAACTGTACTGTCCCCCACCATCAGTGTTTCTGACTGAAGTCTTCAGACTTGTACGAAGGCAGCTGAGACAAAAGTGCATTTTAAAATCATTTTCAAAACAATATTACAAAGAGAATAAAGTCCTCAGTGCTTCAGCAGGAAGCAGTTGGTCTTCTTTCTGAGGTCACCTGATGAGTGATGGGTGCGATCTGGTGGATCAGTGGCTTTTACTCCTGAAGGCTGGTGGTTTGAATCCCAGCTGGGCCTCGTTCTTCACTGCTGAGTTGGTTTGGACTTCACGGGTAGGAGGAGCATTTGAACCTGGTTCTCCTCATCATAGTGGATGGTTGTTTGTCCCTTGTGTCACTGCTCTGAGAGGGATCCTGGCTCAGGGTGTTGCAGGAACGGCTGAGACGGCGAGAATCCAGGCTACATAGCCATTAAAAAAAAAAAGATGGGTGAATGAATGAACTGAGAATCCACACAACATGCAGATGTTCATGCAGGCAGAAACTGCGCTTTAACAAGTATAACATCCACAGCAGAATTTTACCTCCGTCTTTTAGCTGTGGTCTTTAAAAGTGGTCTTTTCCTTCTCACTACTCCTTTTGCATTTTGATTTAACAGTGGTACATTTTCTTCCACATTTTCCATGTGCTCTGTTGTTCCTGTGGCTCTGGTCTGATGGCTGGAGTCTGACATCTCAATGACAGTAGAAGGGCTTTCACTGAAACACTTCATGTTTGCACACACTGAAATGAAGAAGAAACCCTGTATTAAAATTAGGGCTGGGCAAGTAGATGCGTTATTATCGCGTTAATTCATTAATTTATTAACGCCGACATTTATTTTATCGCGCGTTAACGCAGGTTGCTCACATGCTTTTGTTTTGAAAAGTCTGTTACTGCCTGCTGCGGAACCGGAAAATAATTGGCAGGTCAACATGCGGAAAAGCTAAAACAGACATGGAGAACAGTAAAAAATCAGTGAACTTTACACTTTGGGTAGCAACTCAGGCAGCAATATTAACAATTCTGTTTGAAAAAAAATTCTGGACTGCAACAAATCTTTTGCGTCATTCCTCCATGTTCCATCAGATCTGCTCCATGTGTTCACTGTCCTGCTGTTCTCTAGCTGGTTACTGCAGTGCAGCTCCATCTAGTGGCACAGATGTGTAATGACAACAGAAAGTCCAGTCCTCCATTATAAAACAAATTCAGTTCTGTGGCCTGTTTTTTTATTTCGGATTTTTGATCCAAGTCTAAAATTGAAATATATAAAAAAAAAACAGGCAGACATTTTTTTGTGTTGAAAAATGTAATAAAATGTCACTTTTTAATTTTTTTAATTTTTGATTGACAATTGAAAATAGAAAGAATGATTGATACACAGATTGATAAAGTTACTGAACTTTAACTTGGACATTTTCATTTTAAAGTTCTCCCAGACGGAGGATTCAACAGAAACAGGGTTACTGGGCAGTATGGGGTAATGTGAGACACCCCCTGTATCTAAGCAACAGGATGCAGCTGTGGTCATTTGAGCGGCTGATTATCAAGCCTCATCCTTTTCACCGTGGCCAGGAAGAGCCTGACTCCACTCTGCTGTGGTAAGCATGTGTTTTGTACAAAAATACATTTTTGGGATGTAAAAGTAAATTTTTCGGTTTTCACAATAATTAACTCTGGTGCTAAAAGTAATTGATTCAAGCGGACAAACTCATATCATGTTTCTTGTCAAACTATCGCCTTTTAAGATGATGGGGTGGTGCGAGCTAAAGATTGGCCTGAATTCTGCAGAGAAGTTGTTTTAATAAAAAAGTGGTGGAGGGTTAAAGTGAGACAATTGCCATGGGGAAAAGTAAGACACTGCTTCACTTTTCCCCTGGATGCAAAGTGAGACAAAAAATAAGCTTTGTTTTTTTGTGTCTTAAACAGTATGAAAAATCCATCATGTCAAGGAAATACAACAGGAAGACAACCTGGGACCACTGAGGTCATGGAGAAAAAGAGGCCCTTAAGATGTGTTTCAAGGGAGCGAAATATTGACAAGTCAAGCCTCCTATGATTTATAAGAAAGAAGCAGCTGGGCCTGGACTGTGGTACTGTGGGCTGGGACTCAGTAGCCATGGCAACGAGAATTTTCACAGATGAGATGGAGGAGGAACTCGCCAAACACCTGAAAGAACTCGCTGAACAGTCCTATGGTCTCTCTCCAGCTAAGTGTCCCACACTGGCCTTTGAGTATGCAGACAAGAACCATGTCCCCATGCAGACAAGAACCATGTCCCCATGCAGACAAGAACCATGTCCCCATGCAGACAAGAACCATGTCCCCATGCAGACAGGAACCATGTCCCCATGCAGACAAGAACCATGTCCCCATGCAGACCAGAACCATGTCCCCATGCAGACAAGAACCATGTCCCTGCAGACAAGAACCATGTCCCATGCAGACAAGAACCGTGTCCCATGCAGACAAGAACCATGTCCCCATGCAGACAAGAACCGTGTCCCCATGCAGACAAGAACCATGTCCCCATGTAGACCAGAACCATGTCCCAATGCAGACAAGAACCATGTCCCCAACCAATGTCCCCATGCAGAACAAGAACCATGTCCCCATGCAGACAAGAACCATGTCCCCATGCAGACAAGAACCGTGTCCCCATGCAGACAAGAACCGTGTCCCCATGCAGACAAGAACCATGTCCCCATGCAGACAGAACCATGTCCCCATGCAACAAGAACCATGTCCCATGCAGACAAGAACCATGTCCCCATGCAGACAAGAACCATGTCCCCATGTAGACCAGAACCATGTCCCAATGCAGACAAGAACCATGTCCCCATGCAGACAAGAACCATGTCCCCATGCAGACAAGAACCATGTCCCCATGCAGACAAGAACCATGTCCCCCATGCGGACAAGAACCATGTCCCATGCGAACAAGAACCATGTCCCCATGCAGACAAGAACCATGTCCCCATGCACAAAAACCATGTCCACATGCGGACAAGAACCATCCCCATGCGGACAGAACCATGTCCCCATGCAGACAAGAACCATGTCCCCATGCGGACAAGAACCATGTCCCCATGCAGACAAGAACCATGTCCCCATGCAGACAAGAACCATGTCCCCATGCGGACAAGAACATGTCCCCATGCAGACAAGAACCATGTCCACATGTGGACAAGAACCATGTCCCCATGTGGACAAGAACCATGTCCCCATGCAGACAAGAACCATGTCCCCATGCGGACAAGAACCATGTCCCCATGCGGACAAGAACCATGTCCCCATGCGGACAAGAACCATGTCCCCATGCGGACAAGAACCATGTCCCCATGCGGACAAGAACCATGTCCCCATGCGGACAAGAACCATGTCCCCATGCGGACAAGAACCATGTCCCCATGCAGACAAGAACCATGTCCCCATGCAGACAAGAACCATGTCCCCATGCGGACAAGAACCATGTCCACATGTGGACAAGAACCATGTCCCCATGCAGACAAGAACCATGTCCCCATGCGGACAAGAACCATGTCCCCATGCGGACAAGAACCATGTCCCCATGCGGACAAGAACCATGTCCCCATGCGGACAAGAACCATGTCCCCATGCAGACAAAAACCATGTCCCCATGCAGACAAGAACCATGTCCCCATGCAGACAAGAACCATGTCCCCATGCCTGCCAACTGGAAGGAGACACAGTCTGCAGGTCCAGAGTGATTCTGCAGCTTTCTAGCATGTCGTCATCTTTCTGTCTGAACTCCAGAAGCCACATCCCTCTGAAGGACCACTGGCTTCAACAGAACGACTGTTGGGGAGGTCTATGATAATCTGGCAGTAGTCATGGACAGGTGGGTGAATTGATTGTTCCGATTCATGTGTTTTATTCTCTAAAATTAAGTAGTTTAGATCATGATCAATGCATCTCCAGGAGCAAAAGGAACATCCACCAGAACAGGATGGATGAATGAAGATAGCTGGGCTGAGTTCCTCGGCCACCTGATAAACCACACTGCCTGTTCACCTGACCACCCCATCCTTCTCATCATGGACAATCTTAAAGCTCAGATATCACTCAGGGCAGTAGAACTCGCCAGGAGCAATGGTATCGTTATGCTCACTCTCCCACTTCACACATCCCATCGCATGCAGCCTCTGGATGTGGCCGTGTACGGTCCGTTCAAAGCCCAATACAGCCGAGCTCTCGATGGGTGGATGTGATCGAATCCTGGCAAAACAGTCACCATCTACCAGGTTGCAGAACTTGTGAGTCAAGCCTTCATGACAACCGTGATACCACAAAACTTCTGGGATTAGGTCCACTGGGATTTTCCCAGACAATCGTGACATTTTCCCAGATGAAGCGTTTGCACCATCCATTCCGTCAGACCGGCCAAACCCTGAACTACAGCCTGCCACCGGATCGGATGATTTTTTCCAGAACAATTTGGCGTTGTCGGCAGGATTCCTGGAGTGGTCGTCAGGATGGGATGACCAGTGACTGATCATCCTGGAAGGAAGATCTCCCAGCCTCTAACGCCTCATCTCAGGATTGAGAGAAGGGAGGACTGGTCATGAAGTCCTTGATCACCACCGCTGGAGTCCAACGAGCTGAAGGAAAATCATCTGACTGAAAATATTACATTAAACACATGAACATGTTGCAATTAAAATAGTGTGTCTAACTGCAACAGACTGTGCTGTGGCTTCAAGGGTACCAAAGAACTTGTCTGGTCCGGATTCGGAGCCAGGGTCTCTGAACTGATCAGAGTTGAGGGATTCGCATCTCCAAACCCAGAGAGAATATTTCAGCCTTTTTCCATCTGGGAACTCTGGAGGTGCTGATTCTCACCTGGACCACATGGATAAAGGCCTGATAACCAGGTGCTCACTGACACCAGCCCCAGGTCTGGCTCCAGGGTTTGGACTCGGTAACCCACAACCGGACAAGACCTTATCACAGACAGTTACCCCCGACAACGTAGCTCCTGGAATCACGTGGGCACATGAACACCTCCACCACCACGAGGTGGCCATTCAAGGAGGAACGAAAAGCAGAAAGAGAGAAGAGAATGTTGACCAGAAAATGTTTCTGTGACTGCACCTGACTCCCGTACTTTAGTTTGGTATCCCAGTTAGTACGTCTTACCAGTGTTAATGTTTTCCCTTTTCCACACAGCAACACCAACCAGGACCAGGACACCAACCACGACCACACCAATGATAATGTAACCATATAAGGGAAATGATGCTTCCTCATCAGAGTGACCTGAAAAGATAAAACACATTTAACATTTACGTAAAACTGTCCAATCTGAGAGAGACTGGACAGAACGCACAGGATGGTTGGACAACTCTGGTGATACGAAAAAGGAGAAGAGAAAGCAGAAGATCAGGTGGTGGAAGAAGGAAAAGCAGCTCAGAGGATGGAGAGGATGGTAACGAATGAACGAATGACCCCTAAAGCAACATGTTGAAACAAGAAAAGACAATTTTTTTTCACAATTTTCTGTACTACATGTCACTCCATCTTCTGATTAGTGATCAGTTCACATGTTTCTCTGAAGGCAAACGATGACTGAACACATGAAAGATAAAAAGGTCTTTTTACCGTCAGATCCTGCAATGGTTTGGTTCTTTTGTTGTTCCTTCTCTTTCACATCTGTTAAAAAAAGGTTCAAATAGTCAGATAGATTTGACAAAGTCACACAATGACTCAATACGTGTGGTTTTTTTTTTTTAGATGTGGATGCAGAACCTGGATAGAAACAGGAAGTTAGAAAGCGAAGAGTGTATGATTTAGGTTTATATATTAATATAATCCATATGAACCCCAGAGCATGAACCCTGGTGCTCAACACAGACTAGTACGGATCTCCATGAACGGGTTGGCTGGAGAGGTCTTCAGTACCAACTTGTTGCTGTCGCAGGAGTAAAGCTTTTCTTGTAACAGAACACATTTGTAGCCTCTACAACTTCACTACGCGGTCCAACGACTGAGAGAAACCCAGTTATTGAGAAGAGAAGGTGGAACATTCAACCTCCCAGAATGGAGGTTGACTTGTTGCTACTAGAACATCTAAAGTTGAATGGTAGGATGGGCCGTCTGCTGTCAGACACCTCTAATGTGGAGGCAGTTACCAGTTTGGATCAAGCATTTTGTGATCATTTTATATCATTATTAATTATGTGCCTTGCAGTTTTTGTGGGGTCCCACACAACCCCTTTTCTTGCAACTGCTTCTTCCCGTTCATCTCTGTGATGCTCTGGATCTCTGAGAAGCACCTGGAGACCATTTGAATTGTAGCAGCTAAAGTTGAATTGACTGACAACAGTAACAGTTCCTTCCCTCAAATCCCTGCTGATATCGTTCCTCTTTGGCCTTGTGTTAGCACACACCTGAACGTGCCAGATCAGTTCATACATTAGTTTACGGGTCCTCTAGGAGCTGTTAAGGACCAGATGATCCCTGTGATGGACGTTTTCACCTTCACTGCTTCTCTGCAGAACAGAGTGGAGGAAAATATTATATCTGAAAATAAATCAAGATTAAATTCTTACCAAGAGTCATATTACTGCATGTTTTCTTTTTTCCTTTGTGACAACAACAATGATAAATTCCACTGTCTGAGATCGTCACATTGGAGAGCTTTACTGATCCATTATTTTTTTTCACCTCTTCTTTGGATACTACACTTATTCTGCCTTCGTAGGTTTGGTTCTGGACATTGCCTTTTCCTCTTCTGTAGACGTAAATTTCATCTTTGTGTCCATCTTTATTCAAGTTCAGTTCATCATTTTCACCAAATGGTGGGAAGCAGAGAGTAACATCTCTGCCAGCTTCAACTGTCTGGTTCTTCTGATCATCTGGAGAATCAGAGCAGCCCCACAATCCACCTGGAACAGAGACGACAGAAGACATGAGGACAGCAGGGGGCGCTGATGGCAGACATTTACATCTGGATCCACGGATAAATGTTGATGCTCTTTCTGTTGGTTGGTTTTTGAACGGTCAGCATTCCCAGACGTAAAAGTCATAACAACTTTCACAAACCAACATAAACATTTGTCATTTTTTCATTCTAAACAGGTTTGAATTCAGATAACACATTTCCAACGGGCCTTCACATCTCCTGAAATATTCCCACCAAAGCCTCTCATCATCTGGTTCAACTGAAAGAAAACATCAAAGAACTCCAACGGTGGATGTTCTCCAGCTACATTCTTCTAAATGGGATGTAAATGTCACGTGAATTCTTGGCCCAAAGCGAGGAGCAGCAGCCCAGTTCACTCTTTACTCTAGCCACCCCTCCGGAAAGAAGAAAACGTAGATGTTCTACACATTTCTGGAGCAGCTGCCTAAATTTGCCAGGCCTGGTGATCCGTATAATTTTCCTCTTCTCTACAAATGACTAGTCTGGTTCCTGACAGCAGATGCTGAAGAAACTGAACACCAGGTGGCAGCATTCCAGGTTGAGTCCAACCAGCTGGAACCTGACGATGACCTGCGCTGGAGAAAAGTCTGACATCAGATCAGACTAAAATGTTTCTGTTTTAGGTCAGTGTTGATCACCAAAATGATTTCTATTTGCTAAATGCCAGAAGAATGAAAGAGATTTTTCTTTTTTAAAAGTCAGACGTTTCCATACTTGAAGATTCTTTTGCCTTCAAAGAACTTGGGAGGTCATGTCTTTAGAAGCTCCTGATTGGAGTCACACCTGTGGATGTACTTAAACACCTCAAACTCACTGCTTCCTGGTGTGGCATCATGGGAAAATCAAAGGAAACCAGCCAAGATATCAGTAGAGAACTGTGGACCTCCACCAGTCTGGTCCATCCTGGTCCAGTTTTCAGATGTCTGAAGGAGCCTTGTTCATCTGCTCCAACAGTTCTCCACCAGTAGAACCACCATGAGAACGTCCACCATCGTCCCAGAGATGAACCTGAATCAACCCCAGAAGAAAAGCTGAACAGCTGGTGAAGATGCTGCTGAAGCTGGTCAGAGAGGGTCATCACCCACAGAGAAACCAGTCCTGGACCAACATGGATTGAAGGACCACTCAGCCAGGAAGAAGACATTACTCCAGAAGAGACAGGACAGAGACAGATTACAGTTTGGAGATGCTCACAGGGACAAAGAGCTTCATTTCTGGAGACATTTCCTGGTCTGATGGAACTAGAACTGAACTGTTCATCCAACTGGAGGTGACTGGAGCTTCCGGACCTGTGACCTCCAAGCTGGAATACTGGGATCCGTTTCAGAAACGAGGTTCAACAAAGAAACAAAGTAACTCAGACTCAACAAACTCTGAGTTTCAGAACAGGCGTTCAGAGTTGGTTCAATCAACTCTGAGTATGTTGAGTTACTGACTAGAAAAACCATCATCAGTGGATCTCTGAGGCCATGAGTCACCATGGCAACAACGGGTAAAGATGTCAAGGTAAAGAGATGTTACTGAGCAGCACGGTCCTGGTACACTATGACACAGAAAAGCCGTTGAGATTGGCGTGTGACGCATCCCTGTACGGGGTAGGAGCCGTCATTTCACATGTGATGGACAATAGTGACGAGAGACCAAGTACATTCGCCTCACACACTCTTACTGAGGCAGAGAGAAAGTATAGAAAATGAGGCGTTATCAATCATTTATGGAGTGAGGAAGTTTCGTAAGTACATACAGTGATCCCTTGCTAATTTGCACTTTAAGTTCCGCGGTTTTAGTTATTCGTGGATTTTTTAGAAATATATGATATAATAAAAAGTCAAGAAAAAAATGCGGAAACATCACAGGATGTTGTGCGCGTTCTCTCACAGTGAAGAAATGTTGTGAGCCAGCCTAGCCCCTTTAACCCTTGTGTGGTGTTAGGATTTTCTGCATTCTCGCGGTGTTAAGGGGTCCTTTGGACCCCTTGGGGTTTCATACCATAACTCAGCCCCTGTGCAGGCTAGAGACATTCTGTTTCACCGGAGGAAACTTGACGATGCCCTTTAGGTCAATGACCTATCACTAGGTTTCTCCAACCTGAGGGGGCGGAGCCTATTTGAAACGCTTTTTTCTACGCCACCAGCCCCACTTCTCAGCCTCTGTGTGGGCTAGAGACACACTGTCTTCACTGGAGGGTTACTGGTGGGTAGCTGTGACATCACTGACCCTCCCTATGATGACCTCGACCTTTGAGGGCGGAGTTTCACCATCACGCATGCCACAAATCCCACTTCTCAACCTCTGTGTGGGCTAGAGACATGCTATTTTCACTAGTGGGTTACTGGTGGGTAGCCTTGACATCACTGACCCTCCTTATGATGACCTCGACCTTTGGGGGCGGAGTTTCACCATCATGCATGCCACAACTCCCACTTCTCAGCCTCTGTGTGGGCTAGAGACACGCTGTCTTCACTGGAGGGTTACTGGTCCATTGCTGTGATGTCACAGACCTTCCCTGTACTGACTGTCACCTTGGGGGCGGAGTTTTGCCATCATGCATGCGACGAATCCCACAACTTAGCCCTTGTGAGGGCCAAAGACACACTGTCTTCACCAGGGTGTTGCTTGTGGGTGGTTTCTGACCAGTCCCCAATCTGCATTGGTCCAAGGGGGGTGGAGTCTGACCTCCATGTCACTATTGATACTATTATTAGACCATATCAGGTACCATGTACCTTGACCTCTTCTACATTATCTATAAATACATCACATACAGTAAAACAGTTATGATCAATACTGCAGTCAACTTGCTTATAGATAAAGGAAAGCAGGCCTTCAGTACTATTGATATTTATTGCATGGAATTGATTTCACACAGGGTCTTGATTGTGGGATTTGTGTTGCGGGTGGCGTGGTACGAAGCCCCGCCCCCTTTGATCAAGGGTGGTTGTGGGACAGTAAGGTGCACTCAGGGCTGTCCCTGTTGACCCCCTGGTGCATGCATCATGTCTCTAGCACACACAGGGGCTGGGATGTAGGATTCCTGTTGCATAATGGTGTGGTAGTGAAGCCCCGCCCCCTTGGGTCAAGTTTGATTGGGAAAAATATATCCCCCACTCCACCCCCTGTCAGGTATTCTAGTCTCTGGTAGAAGGAAGGCAAGTAAAGATATTCAACAATCTATATGGTCCTATTCCAATGTTCACACTAAAGCTGTAGAGTAGACTACTGCCCTATTGTTTTACATTGGGGTCCTTTGGACCCAAACACCCTGAGTGGGATGTAAATGTGAAGGGGGGGTGTAGAGTGGGAGCTCCCCCCAAAAAAGTTATCCTCCATGCCCCTCACATAAAATAAGCCAAGGACAATGAGTTTCAAGTTGAAAAATGTATTACTTGTATGATTTTTATTTTAGTAAAGATTGAAAATGGGTCCAAAAGACCCTAACATCACACAAGGGTTAAGAAGGTAGCCTTATGGATAATGATGTGGCCTTATGAGTAATGTAGTGTGTGTGGTGGAACGGCACAATGAAAACAGGGTTAGATGAAAAGTGGAGTGAGCATCAACAGCAGCCCAGTGTGTATAGATTTACATTCTCTGTTAACCGACAGGAGCCCAACAATACAACCTGTGTGATGTTACAAGTTCCTGCAGTGCCAGAATAAAGTGCTCGTTCCATGCAGAGAAAACCAGACTTTTTGTTTTGTTGTTGTTAGCGTGTTAGCCGCTAATTACGAGCCAAAAAAAGCACAATACCAGCAGTTTGTTTACTATGGTTCAGAGACCAGAGGCTGTGAAGGTAACTGAAAGACCACAGTTGAGCCTTTGTCTTGTTTCACTGCAGTACTTCACTACTTTTTTGCAGTTTTTAAACATATTTTAAGCACATTATTTAGGCTCGGGGGGCTCCGGCTCCTGTTCGCGGATTTTGATTTTCGCTGGGGGTTGGCCCCTGTCCGTGATGATCATGATGACCAGTTTTAAAATATAGCCATATATGCTTCTCAATTAGCTTTAAACACACAGGAGAGATGTTGATTCCTTATTGTAGTTATTTATTGTTACCTGAATTTCCTTTGAAACGTATTTATAATCCATTGTATGTTTAAGATTTGATTAAAAGAAAAAAAAAGTGAAAATGTGGAAAGTCCTGACGTTCCCCCCGTGTACCACCAGAGAACGCTCGCGTACCTCCAGTGGTACATGTACCACAGTTTGCGCACCACTGAGCTGGAGTACAGGAAGTCGTCAGACCACTTAAATGCTGACGGCTGACTGGGCCCAGCATCACCCAGCAGTCCTACGTCTTCCCCGCCCAGCAGTAACAGCACCACTGCTGTACCTCCAGGGCTGAAGCCAAGGAGAAATCCTGAAAGACTCAGGACTGCTCCCAAGACTGGACTAGTAGTGGCTTGAATTGAGTTGTGTTAAAAAAAAAAAAAAAAAAAAAAAAGGGTTTAAAGTGACGGTGCCGGTGTGAATAAGACTTAGTTCAGTGGTGCGCAAACTGTGGTACGCGTACCACCAGTGGTACGTGAGCACTCTCTGGTGGTACGTGGGGGAACGTCATGATTTTCCACATTTTCACTTAAAAAAATAAAAATAAATTGGAAACATAGAATGCATTATAAATACGACGTTTTAAGTGAAATGTGTAGCTTGAGATAATTAAAATTGTCCTTTAAAAAATATTTGTTGCATATTCAGTTGCAGTGCAGATGTAACAACTTTTGAGTGTCTTTATTTTGCTCTGTATGAGAGTATGAGGATGTGAGAATTGTTGGACAGAGTTGTAAATGTCTGATTCAGTAAAGTAACAATTCAGGTAATAAATAACCACAATAAGGAATAAACATCTCTGTGTGTTTAAAGCTAATTGAGAAGCATATATGGCTATATTTTAAAACTGGTCATCATGGTGGTACTCAGATATGGAGCCCCGTTTGGGTCATAATTAAATGAATAAATAGGTATATTATCATGAAATACAGGCGTTTATTATTATGAAATATTTCCCATTATTATGAAAAAAAATGTAATTATTATGAAATATATTTTATTATTATTTAATCTTAGTTTAATGCATAATAGTTTATTTCAGAATGGCTTTTTTATCTAAGAATGAGCTTTGACATAATAATGACATTTTGCCAGTGGGCGGGGCCAGTGGTTGACCTGCACGCTCATTGGCTGATCCTTCTCCATTCTACGCTCTGACATCGACTAGTTTTGGCCCTGAGGTCCCGTTAGCAGCGGGCTGTGGCGTCATCAAGGTGCGCTCCTAGTCTGATTGTAGCTATGGCAGCTTGGACTGAGCTACGGGAAACCTTGATGTTTCTTAGTCGATGTCAACTTTTAACCGTAAACTGAGGTGCATTCTTCCACCTACTGGCCTGGAGTATATACATTGAACCTCTCGCCCACTATCGATATTCACTGTTCTGTTGCTTATGCCTGAATGAAAGAGCCAATCACATAAATGGCTCCGCCCTCTCTGCTGTGATTGACACACAAATCATTCTTATGAAAAATAAAGCCATTATTATGTAAAAGCTCATTCTTATGAAAAACGAAACCATTATCATAATAATGGGAAGTATTTCATAATAATAAACGCCTGTATTTCATAATAATAGACTCATTTATTCATTGCATTATGACCCAAATGGGGCTCCATACTCAGAGAGCTGAACAGTTTTAAATATTAACAGTATTAAAAGTTTGTGAACCACTGATTTAATAAGTTCATGTTTTATTTTTAGTGACACAGGTCTTAAACTAAAAGGGGAGAAATGTAACAGACTGGGTCTGATGATGTAAAGTAGCAGTAAACGTGATTGGTTCCTTTAGTCACGTGACTGAAGAGAGCGAGAGAGAGAGAAAGAGAGAGAGAGCGCTCCGGAGCGGGAGACTTGTTTAAACGCTGATTTATTCTTGCTGCTGTCAGTAAATATTGTTCTGTTATTGAACCACCGTCTAAAGTACATGATTATAAACCCTCTGATATCACGTGACCATCCGGGCAAAACTCGGTTTCCACAGTAAAAACTTTCCAGCTGGAAGTTCTGATTTATCAGTTAACACTGAATATCTGCTGGACTGTGACTGACCGGTAACAGGGGAGGAGATGACGTCACTGAGATCCATGTAAAACCAGATTCAGTAGTTTAAACTCCTTCAGTCAACCAGACTAAACACTAAAATCACTTCCTCATTTCGCAACTTCTCAGTAAAGTTTCAACAGTTTCAAAACAGCTCGTTTCCAGCTGGATAAGTTTGTTAATAGACCCGACGAGTCCACAGTTGTACTCTGACATGTTTTTAATATCATTTAAACTCATTTCATGACAGTAAACCATCATCTGACCACTCGACCGGTCCACGCTCTGATTGACGGATCCTCATTCAATCTGAGAGAAAAGTCCTACCTGGAAGTCCGAGAACAAAAACCAACATCCACATCTTCATTTTGGTCCCAGAGGTTCTTCCAGCTGTGAGCAGAGAGATCGATCATCACATTCCCATGAATCCCAGAACCAGGTCGGTGAAAACGAAAGGAGGTCCAGGCGACTGATGAGGAGGGATCTCTGAGTCAGGGACCGTCTGTAAATGACCAACCACCCACACCAGTCTGGACTTTCCCAGTAGCTCCTGCCACGAGACAAGTTCACCGACACCAGGCTGGATTAAAGAAGTCCAAGAGACAGGTTTGAGTCTGGGGGGGTTTCACTGTTGTTCGTTATTTTTACTGGTGGAATTTTGATGGGTGGCGTTGTGGAAAAACCCGACGGTTCCTGAAGTGCTTTTCTGGTCCTGAAACCGGTTCCGCAGCTTCACGCGGCTCCTGCAGAGGCGCGTGTGACGACACGCCCGGTTTATTACCGGTGTCGGTCGAACAGGAGGCAGAGAGACGAGACGAGAGCGAGAGGATTTGACCAGTTCACCAAAGATGAGTGACGTCAGGAAAAGGAATAAAATTTGGACACATTTTAAAGTGTTAGACTCGGGAAAGGCAGAGTGAACACTTTGTAAAATACAAATTTCATATGGAGCAGGCTCCACAAACAACCTGCACAGGTATATTCAAACTAATCATCCAACAGTGCAATTAACAGAGTTGAAGAAAAGACCAGCAAGGGACTCTGAAGGTTTTTTACCGTAAACCAGGCCGGGTCCAACCCAATTCCTCAGGGGGCCAAAATTCAAAACAGGCTTCAGGTCACGGGCCGAACATGATAAACATTTATTGAACACACTAAAACTAAATGGTTTTGGAACATAAATATGAATAAAAACAGACAGAAATATTATTCTGTAATAAACTTAAACTTAGTATTTTGCTTTCCATAAAAATATCTTGTTAAATGATACAAGTTAATAAATATGAGCAACTTAACATTAGAATAACATTAAAATTCCTTTGCTCCTTATGTCAATGTATATAAAAAATAAACTTTAAAATATCCCAAAATATTTTGCTCTACTTAAAAATATCTCCTGTCAAAATTATACAAGTTAGAAATATGAACTTGCTAGAAAACCTGGAAATCTACATAAAATGTGTGTTTTTCAACAATTCAAATCATTCAGTTTTTTTTTTGTCTGTTACACTTTCACATACGTTTTCAAAAATGTCTTTTCCAGTCGTTGTCCCGTGCAACGATTTAATGTCCATTACTTCTTCTGTTACGCACAAACTGGAGTCCAACTCCGCTGATGAAGCTTGAAACTAGACTTGATTGACGGTAAGTGTGCGGAAAGGCCACTGGAGCGGCCCTCAAGTTTGGCCCTCAGGTTTGGCCATCAGGTTTGGCCCTCAGGTTTGACCCTCAGGTTTGGCCCTCAGGTTTGGCCCTCAGGTTTGGTCCTCAGGTTTGGCCCTCAGGTTTGGTCCTCAGGTTTGGTCCTCAGGTTTGGCCCTCAGGTTTGGTCCTCAGGTTTGGCCCTCAGGTTTGGCCCTCAGGTTTGACCCTCAGGTTTGGCCCTCAGGTTTGGTCCTCAGGTTTGGCCCTCAGGTTTGGTCCTCAAGTTTGGCCCTCAGGTTTGGTCCTCAGGTTTGGTCCTCAGGTTTGGCCCTCAGGTTTGGCCCTCAGGTTTGACCCTCTCAGGTTTGGCCTCAGGTTTGGCCTCAGGTTGGCCCTCAGGTTTGGCCTCAGGTTTGGCCCTCAGGTTTGGCCCTCAGGTTTGGTCCTCAGGTTTGACCCTCAGGTTTGACCCTCAGGTTTGGCCCTCAGGTTTGACCTCAGGTTTGGCCCTCAGGTTTGGCCCTCAGGTTTGGTCCTCAGGTTTGGCCCTCAGGTTTGGTCCTCAGGTTTGGCCCTCAGGTTTGGTCCTCAGGTTTGGCCCTCAGGTTTGGTCCTCAGGTTTGGTTCTCAGGTTTGGCCCTCAGGTTTGGCCCTCAGGTTTGGCCCTCAGGTTTGGCCCTCAGGTTTGGCCTCAGGTTTGGTCCTCAGGTTTGGCCCTCAGGTTTGGTCCTCAGGTTTGGCAGGTTTGGCCCTCAGGTTTGGTCCTCAGGTTTGGTCCTCAGGTTTGGCCCTCAGGTTTGGCCCTCAGGTTTGACCCTCAGGTTTGGCCCTCAGGTTTGGCCCTCAGGTTTGGTCCTCAGGTTTGGCCCTCAGGTTGGTCACCCTCAGGTTTGGCCCTCAGGTTTGACCCTCAGGTTTGGCCCTCAGGTTTGACCCTCAGGTTTGGTCCCTCAGGTTTGGTCCTCAGGTTTGGCCCTCAGGTTTGGTCCTCAGGTTTGGTCCCTCAGGTTTGACCCTCAGGTTTGGTCCTCAGGTTTGGCCCTCAGTTTGGTTCCTCAGGTTTGGTCCTCAGGTTTGGTTCCCTCAGGTTTGGTCCTCAGGTCCCTCAGGTGGTTTGACCCTCAGGTTTTGGTTCCTCAGGTTTGGCCCTCCTCAGGTTTGGCCCTCAGGTTTTGGCCTCAGGTCAGGTTTGACCTCAGGTTTGACCCTCAGGTTTGGTCCTCAGGTTGGGCCCTCAGGTTTGGCCCTCAGGTTTGGTCCTCAGGTTTGGCCCTCAGGTTTTGGTCCTCAGGTTTGGTCCTCAGGTTTGGTCCCTCAGGTTTGACCCTCAGGTTTGGTCCCCCTCAGGTTTGGTCCTCAGGTTGGGCCCTCAGGTTTGACCCTCAGGTTTGGTCAGGTTCTCAGGTTTGGCCCTCAGGTTTGACCCTCAGGTTTGGTCCTCAGGTTTGGGCCCTCAGGTTTGAGGTTTGACCCTCAGGTTTGGTTTTGCCTCAGGTTTGGCCCTCAGGTTTGGTCCTCAGGTTTGGTCCTCAGGTTTGGGAGGTTTGGTTGCCCTCAGGTTTGGTCCTCAGGTTTGAGGTTGGCCCTCAGGTTTTGGTTTGGTTCCCTCAGGTTTGGCCCTCCTCAGGTTTGGCCCTCAGGTTTGGCCCTCAGGTTTGGTCCCTCAGGTTTGACCCTCAGGTTTGGTTCCTCAGGTTTGGTCCTCAGGTTTTGGTCCTCAGGTTTGGCCCTCAGGTTTGGTCCTCAGGTTTGGTCCTCAGGTTTGGTTCAGGGCCCTCAGGTTTTGACCCTCAGGTTTGGTCCTCAGGTTTGGTCCTCAGGTTTGACCCTCAGGTTTGGTTCCTCAGGTTCAGGTTGGTCCCCTCAGGTTTGGTCCTCAGGTTTGGCCCTCAGGTTTGGCCTCAGTTGACCCAGGTTTGGTTTCAGGTTTGGCCTCAGGTTGGTCCTCAGGTTGGGCCCTCAGGTTTGACCTCAGGTTGGTTCTCAGGTTTGGCCCTCAGGTTTGACCCTCAGGTTTGGTCCTCAGGTTTGGTCCCTCAGGTTTGGACCCTCAGGTTTGGTCCTCAGGTTTGGTCCTCAGGTTTGGTCCTCAGGTTTGGTCCCTCAGGTTTGGCCCTCAGGTTTTGGTCCTCAGGTTTGGCCTCAGGTTTGACCCTCAGTTTGACCCTCAGGTTTGGTCCTCAGGTTTGACCCTCAGGTTTGGTCCTCAGGTTTCCTCAGGTTTGGCCCTCAGGTTTGGTCCTCAGGTTGGTCCTCAGGTTTGACCCTCAGGTTTGGTTCCTCAGGTTTGACCCTCAGGTTTGGTCCTCAGGTTGGCCCCCCTCAGGTTTGGTCCTCAGGTTTTTTGGTCCTCAGGTTTGGCCCTCAGGTTTGGTCCTCAGGTTTGGTTCCTCAGGTTTGGCCCTCAGGTTTGGTCCTCAGGTTTGGGCCCCTCAGGTTTGGTCCTCGGTTTGGCCCCCCTCAGGTTTGACCCTTTGACCTCAGGTTTGGTCCTCAGGTTTGGTCCTCAGGTTTGGCCCTCAGGTTTGGTTTGACCCTCAGGTTTGGCCCTCAGGTTTGGTCCTCAGGTTTGGCCCTCAGGTTTGGTCCCTCAGGTTTGGTGGTTTGACCCTCAGAGGTTTGGTCCTCAGGTTTGGTCCCTCAGGTTTGGTCCTCAGGTTTGGTTCCCTCAGGTTTGGCCTCAGGTTTGGTCCTCAGGTTTGGGCCCTCAGGTTTGGTCCCTCAGGTTTGGTCCTCAGGTTTGACCCTCAGGTTTGGTCCTCAGGTTTGGTCCTCAGGTTGGCCCTCAGGTTTGGTTCAGGTTTGGTCCTCAGGTTTGGTTTGGCCTCAGGTTTGGCCCTCAGGTTTGGCCTCAGGTTTGGTCCTCAGGTTTGGCCTCAGGTTTGGCCCTCAGGTTTGGACCCTCAGGTTTGGTCCTCAGGTTTGGCCTCAGGTTTGGCCTCAGGTTTTGGTTTGGCCCTCAGGTTTGGCCCTCAGGTTTGGTCCTCAGGTTTGACCTCAGGTTTGGTCCTCAGGTTTTGACCCTCAGGTTTGGCCCTCAGGTTTGGCCCTCAGGTTTGGGCCCTCAGGTTTGGTTCCCTCAGGTTTGGCCCTCCCTCAGGTTTGGCCCTCAGGTTTGGTCCTCAGGTTTGGTCCTCAGGTTTGGTCCTCAGGTTTGACCCTCAGGTTTGGTCCCTCAGGTTTGGTCCCTCAGGTTTGGTCCTCAGGTTTGACCCTCAGGTTTGGTCCTCAGGTTGGCCTCAGGTTTGGGTTTTGGCCTCAGGTTTGACCCTCAGGTTTGGGGTCCTCAGGTTTGGCCCTCAGGTTTGGTCCTCAGGTTTGGTGACCTCAGGTTTGGTCCCTCAGGTTTGGTCCTCAGGTTTGGGGTTTGACCCTCAGGTTTGTTGGCCCTCAGGTTTGGTCCTCAGGTTGGGCCCTCAGGTTTGACCCTCAGGTTTTGGCCCTCAGGTTTGGTCCTCAGGTTTGGCCCTCAGGTTTGACCCTCAGGTTTGGCCCTCAGGTTTGGTCCTCAGGTTTGGCCCTCAGGTTTGGTCCTCAGGTTTGGCCCTCAGGTTTGGCCCTCAGGTTTGGGTTCCCTCAGGTTTGGTCCTCAGGTTTGGCCCTCAGTTTGGGTCCTCAGGTTTGGCCCTCCTCAGGTTGGTCCTCAGGTTTGACCCTCAGGTTTGGTCCTCAGGTTTGGCCTCAGGTTTCAGGCCCTCAGGCCCCTCAGGTTTGACCCTCAGGTTTGGTCCTCAGGTTTGGGTCCTCAGGTTTGGCCCTCAGGTTTGGCCCTCAGGTTTGGGCCCTCAGGTTTGGCCCTCAGGTTTGGTCCTCCTCAGGTTTGGTCCTCAGGTTTTTGGCCCTCAGGTTTGGTCCTCAGGTTTGGCCCTCAGGTTTGGCCCTCAGGTTTGGTCCTCAGGTTTGGTTTGACCCTCAGGTTTGGTCCTCAGGTTTGGTCCCTCAGGTTTGGCCCTCAGGTTTGGTTTTGGTCTCAGGTTCCCTCAGGTTTGGCCCTCAGGTTTGACCCTCAGGTTTGGCCCTCAGGTTTGGCCCTCAGGTTGGCCCTCAGGTTTGGCCCTCAGGTTTGGTCCTCAGGTTTGGTTTTCAGGTTTGGCCCCTTCAGGTTTGGGCCCTCAGGTTTGACCCTCAGGTTTGGCCCTCAGGTTTGGTCCTCAGGTTTGGCCCTCAGGTTTGGCCCTCAGGTTTGGTCCTCAGGTTTGAGGTTTGGCCTCAGGTTTGGTCCTCAGGTTTGTGGGTTTGACCCTCAGGTTTGACCCTCAGGTTTGGTCCTCAGGTTTGGTCCTCAGGTTTGGTCCTCAGGTTTGGTTCTCAGGTTTGGCCCTCAGGTTTGACCCTCAGGTTTTGTCCTCAGGTTTGGCCCTCAGGTTTGGTCCTCAGGTTTGACCCTCAGGTTTGACCCTCAGGTTTGACCCTCAGGTTTGGTCCTCAGGTTGGGCCCTCAGGTTTGACCCTCAGGTTTGGTCCTCAGGTTTGGCCCTCAGGTTTGGTCCTCAGGTTTGGTCCTCAGGTTGGACCCTCAGGTTTGGTCCTCAGGTTTGGTCCTCAGGTTTGGCCCTCAGGTTTGACCCTCAGGTTTGGTCCTCAGGTTTGGCCCTCAGGTTTTGGTCCCTCAGGTTTGGTCCTCAGGTTTGGTCCTCAGGTTTGACCCTCAGGTTTGACCCTCAGGTTTGGTCCTCAGGTTTGGTCCTCAGGTTTGGTCCTCAGGTTTGACCCTCAGGTTTGGTCCTCAGGTTTGGCCCTCAGGTTTGGCCCTCAGGTTTGTCCTCAGGTTTGCCCTCAGGTTTGGTCCTCAGTTTGGCCCTCAGTTTGAGGTTTGGTCCTCAGGTTTGGGTCCTCAGGTTTGGTCCTCAGGTTTGGCCCTCAGGTTTGGTCCCTCAGGTTTGACCCTCAGGTTTGGGTCCTCAGGTTTGGTCCTCAGGTTGGCCCTCAGGTTTGACCCTCAGGTTTGGTTTCAGGTTTGGTCCTCAGGTTTGGCCCTCAGGTTTGGTCCTCAGGTTGGGCCTCAGGTTTGACCCTCAGGTTTGGTTTCCTCAGGTTTTGGCCCTCAGGTTTGGGTCCTCAGGTTTGGCCTCAGGTTGGACCCTCAGGTTTGGTCCTCAGGTTTTGGCCCTCAGGTTTGGTCCTCAGGTTTGGTCCTCAGGTTTGACCCTCAGGTTTGGTCCTCAGGTTTGGTTTCAGGTTTGGCCCTCAGGTTTGGTCCCTCAGGTTTGGGTTCACCCTCAGGTTTGGTCCTCAGGTTGGTCCTCAGGTTTGGCCCTCAGGTTTGGCCCTCAGGTTGGGCCCTCAGGTTGGGTCCTCAGGTTGACCCTCAGGTTTGGTCAGGTTTCTCAGGTTTGGCCCTCAGGTTTGGTCCTCAGGTTTGGTCCTCACCCTCAGGTTTGACCCTCAGGTTTGGACCCTCAGGTTGGGTCCTCAGGTTTGGACCCTCAGGTTGACCTCAGGTTTGTCCTCAGGTCAGGTTGGCCCTCAGGTTTGGTCCTCAGGTTTGGTCCTCAGGTTTGACCCTCAGGTTTGGTTCTCAGGTTTGGCCCTCAGGTTTGGTCCTCAGGTTTGGCCCTCAGGTTTGACCCTCAGGTTTGGTTCTCAGGTTTGACCCTCAGGTTTGGTCCTCAGGTTTGACCCTCAGGTTTGGTCCCTCAGGTTTGACCCTCAGGTTTGGTTCTCAGGTTTGGCCTCAGGTTTGGTCCTCAGGTTTGACCCTCAGGTTTGGTCCTCAGGTTGGGCCCTCAGGTTTGGTCCTCAAGTTTGGTCCTTAGGTTTGGTCCTCAGGTTTGGTTCAGGTTGGCCCTCAGGTTTGGCCCAGATTTGGCCCTCAGGTTTGGTCCTCAGGTTTGGTTCTCAGGTTTACCCTCAGGTTGACCCTCAGGTTTTCCTCAGTTGGTCAGGTTTGGTCAGGTTTGGTCCTCAGGTTTGGACCTCAGGTTTGGTCCTCAGGTTTGGTCCTAGTTTCCTCAGGTTTGGTCCTCAGGTTTGTCCTCAGGTTTGGTCCTCAGGTTTGGCCTCAGGTTTGGTCCTCAGGTTTGGCCTCAGGTTTGACCCTCAGGTTTGGCCCTCAGGTTTGGTCCTCAGGTTTGGCCCTCAGGTTTAGCCCTCAAGTTTGACCCTCAGGTTTGGTCTCAGGTTGGGCCCTCACGTTTGGTCAGGTTTGGCCCTCAAGTTTGGCCCTCAGGTTTGGTCCTCAGGTTTGGTCCTCAGGTTTGGTCCTCAGGTTTGGCCCTCAGGTTTGACCCTCAGGTTTGGTCCTCAGGTTGGGGCCTCAGGTTTGGCCCTCAAGTTTGGCCCTCAGGTTGGGCCCTCAGGTTTGGTCCTCGGGTTTGGTCCTCAGGTTGGTCCTCAGGTCCTCAGGTTTGGCCCTCAGGTTTGGTCCTCAGGTTGGGTCCTCAGGTTTGGCCCTCAGGTTTGGTCCTCAGGTTTGGTCCTCAGGTTGGGTCCTCAGGTTTGGTCCTTAGGTTGGGCCCTCAGGTTTGACCCTCAGGTTTGGTCCTCAGGTTTGACCCTCAGGTTTGACTCTCAGGTTTAGCCCTCAGGTTGGGCCCTCAGGTTTGACCCTCAGGTTTGGTCCTCAGGTTTGGTCCTCAGGTTTGGCCCTCAGGTTTGGTCCTCAGGTTTGGTCCTCAGGTTTGACCCTCAGGTTTGGTCCTCAGGTTTGACCCTCAGGTTTGGTCCTCAAGTTTGACCCTCAGGTTTGACCCTCAGGTTTAGCCCTCAGGTTTGGCCCTCATCAGCTGCCAGTTTGTATTTATTGAGGTGTTGTTTGTGTTTACCTGCCTAACGTGGAGTTATGTTCGTGGTCCAGGTGCTTCACCTGCTCAGAGACTCTGAAAGAACAAACCTTTTCTCCTGGAGCTGTTCTGACTGTTGGACCTGTCATATATGAATTAACCACAAGATGGCAGCAGCAGCATGTCATCTGTTTCTGTCAGGATCCCCATGAAGCCCCTCCTACCTGCACCTGTTTCTGAGATTCAAATTAAAACTAATTCCATACATTATTGGCAACTCAAAGTTCATAGTTTAGTCTCTGCATTTCTTTTTCTTTATTCATCGTTGCTTTTTTATTTTTTATTTTTAGTTTCTGCATTTTTTTCAAATCTTATTATATTTCATTTTGGGGCCTCATAAGGTGACCTTCAGTTCTGAAATGCTCCCTGAAATATTGTTTTCTTCTTCTCTGGTTTTTATTATGTCTTAGTCCAACCCTGTAGACCAGGAGTGGACTGATCCGGTCCTCCATCTGTCCTCCATGTCTTAGTCCAACCCTGTAGACCAGAGGGGGACTGATCTGGTCCTCCATCTGTACTCCATGTCTTAGTCCAACCCTGTAGACCAGGAGTGGACCGATCAGGTCCTCCAGCTGTCCCCCATGTCTTAGTCCAACCCTGTAGACCAGGAGTGGACTGATCCGGTCCTCCATCTGTACTCCATGTCTTAGTCCAACCCTGTAGACCAGAGGGGGACTGATCTGGTCCTCCATCTGTACTCCATGTCTTAGTCCAACCCTGTAGACCAGAGGGGGACTGATCTGGTCCTCCATCTGTACTCCATGTCTTAGTCCAACCCTGTAGACCAGGAGTGGACTGATCCGGTCCTCTGGCTGTCCTCCATGTCTTAGTCCAACCCTGTAGACCAGGAGTGGACTGATCCGGTCCTCCATCTGTCCTCCATGTCTTAGTCCAACCCTGTAGACCAGGAGTGGACTGATCCGGTCCTCCAGCTGTCCTGTATGTCTTAGTCCAACCCTGTAGACCAGGAGTGGACTGATCCGGTCCCCACCTGGTGGATCTCCATCACCTGGTCATCCAGGTCTGCACAAGACCGCCAACGACCCATCCATGTGAACCAGATGTGTTGAGGCAGGAAAACATCTAAGACATGCAGGACTGCGGCCCTCCAGGACTGGGAGGACTGGGAGGACTGGGAGTGTCCACCCCTGCTGTAGACAGTGTTCAGTTTCCACGGAGACACTATTATTCTGACTGTCATTCAGTGGTTCTGCTTGTGTTCGTTTATTGCATTTAAGCCACAGAGAAGAAGGAAAACAAATAAAAGTTCCACTCTGGTTTCCAGAAACTGAATTCATTTTCTCTTGATCACGTTTTGGTTTCGCGGTCACGACAACGCTGAGATTTCCCGGCGGCCATGAACGCACCATCAGCCCCCCCGCTGATGCGCTGTCCGTGGTGCTGAAGCACTGAGCCCACCAGTCTGTCCCTCTTCTTCCCCTTCTTCATCCAGACAGAGCCTCTTCCCGCTCGCGCGGGTTTGATCACGTGCCCATGTTGATATTATTCTTGAGATTTGGAGCTTTCTAGCCGGAACGAGCCGACAGGAACACGCTGTGACGCGGGGCTCGTGGGTCGCGGTGGGCGGAGCGTTTACGTCACAAAAAACACGAAGCTTCCCGTCTTTCGAAGATTGTCTATTTTAGAAAGGTGGAGTTATTTCCCCCAAAAAGACCAAACAAACGGTTGACTGGTATTTTTCTGATGTTTCCATCAGACTCATAAAAGGAGCTGTCCCCGAGACCTGACTCTGGACCAAGATGATGGAGGGTGGACTTTATTTTATTTTTTTAGTATGAAAATATGGAGCCCCATTTGGATCATAATTCAATGAATAAATGAGTCTACTATTATGAAATACAGGCGTTTATTATTATGAAATGTTTCCTATTATTTTTTAAAAAATGTAATTATTATGAAATATATTTTTATTATTATTTATTTAGTTTAATACATAATAGTTTATTTCAGAATGGCTTTTTTTTTTTTAAATCTAAGAATGAGTTTTTACATAATAATGACATTTTGCCAGTGGGCGGGACCAGTGGTTGACCTGCACACTCATTGGCTGATCCTTCTCCATTCTACGCTCTGACATCGACTAGTTTTGGCCGTGAGGTCCCGTTAGCAGCGGGCAGTGACGTCATCAAGGTGCGCTCCTAGTCCGATTGTAGCTATGGCAGCTTGGACTGAGCTACGGGAAAAGTTTAAGGGTTAACCGTAAACTGAGGTGCATTCTGCCACCTACTGGCCTGGAGTATATACATTGCACCTCTCGCCCACTATCGATATTCACTGTTCTGTTGCTTATGCCTGAATGAAAGAGCAGCCAATCACATAAATGGCTCCGCCCTCTCTGCTGTGATTGACACACAAATCATTCTTATGAAAACAAAACCATTATCATAATAATGGGAAATATTTCATAATAATAAACACCTGTATTTCATAATAATAGACTCATTTATTCATTGAATTATGACCCAAAAGGGGCTCCATATCAAAGTATCAAAATCTCAACTTTTTGATTTAAGACTGGTTTGATGGTGGAATAGTTGCTTCCATGTTACGTGGAAAAATAAAAACTACTATTAATATTTTTTTAAACCCACTATAAAGAAAAAAAAGAGGACTTTATTTAAATCTAAAATTCTGGGGCTCAGATGTGAGGTTCCAGTTTGTTCCGGAGTGAGTCGTCTCGCTTTCAGACCATCTGTGTCCCTCCGCCTGTCAGACTGGAAATAGATCCAGCTGGTTTGGGTTTGGTCCGCCAGTCTTCGGCTCCCACCAGTTTGACCACAACAACGGAAAAAAATCGACGTCTGGCGCGTGAGAGCTGAAGGATTAACGCCGTCGGTTCGGTCCCGTTGAAGAGGAAAAGCCCAGCTCGACTGTAACATTCAGACATTTTGAAGATGTCTGTGGCGGGGTTGAAGAAGCAGTTCCATAAAGCCACGCAGGTACGCGCTCGTTCTCGTTTTATTATTTCCCATTTTCTCTGAATATCAACGGTATTTATGGATGGAACGTGTCTCTATTAGAGCTTCTCGCGATGTTTGGGTCGCGCGTGTCCTCAGAACCGGGGTATACCCCGCTGAAACACGGGGACGCAGGTTCGGATGTAATATTATGTAAGTGCATCCTCGCAGCTGATTGGCTGTTGCTACACGCAACAGGGAATTCCCTCCATCCTCCTCCACATCCCTCCATCATCCCTCCATCTTCTCTGCTCCCAGCTCTGAGCTCCCTCCTTCTTTCTGTCCATTCTGTCTTTCCATCCCTCCATCGTCCACTGGTCCCAGTTTTCTTTTTCCTCCTCTGTCCATCCCTTCTTCAAGCCCTCCTCTGTCCTCTCTACATCTTTCCTTCCATCTGTGCATCATCCACCACTCTTCTAGGAAGTCCCTCTGATCCCTTCATCATCCCTCCATCACCCCTTCATCATCTTATTTTAATCTTTCTATCCTTCAATCATCCATCAAGTTCTTCCATCTCTTCATCTCACCATCTTCCCTCGATCCTCTGTTTCCTCTCAGCATCTCTTCGTTTCCATCCGTCCTTCTCTAAATCTTTTCATCCATCCATCATGCTTCTAACTTTTCCTCTCGTCATGTCTTCTCCATCTTCCATCCCTCCTTTGATACATTGTCTTCTACCCATTTAAAATCACTTCATCCATCTGTCATTTGTCATCCCTCCTTTCATCTATTCATCTCTTCCTCAGCAGCCCTTCATCCATTTCCATATTAATTCATCTGTTATTCCCTCTCCTCTGTCACATTTCATCTTTCCTTCCATCTGTGACAGCACTTCTATCCCTCCATTTTATCCATGTCTCTTCTTCCATCCATCCTTTCTCTGGTCCTTCATCTTCTCCCCTCCCTGTCTCTATTCCTCCTCCAGCATCCCTTCAATGTTTCCTCCTTTTCTTCTCAACTCTCCTCCATCCCTCCATCCCCTCTTCCATGCCTCAGACTCCGGGTCCCAGAGTCTGGATCCAGGACTGAGTCGCTCCACCGACCTCCACGTTAAAATGGAAGATGTCAATAAAAATCCAGATGTGGAGACCAAACGATGGTCTCCACATCTGGATTTCATTCAACCACAAATGTGTGAATGGTTAGGGGCGTGGCTTCTGTTGAGTGACAGCTGCATCTGTGGTGCCAGATGGTGAACTGAGTGTCAGGAAACTCGTTTGTCATGTTTCTGGATAAAAACAGAAAGAATGAAGAGACGAGAGTCTGTCTTCTGTCTTCAGCAGCACAGATGAGCAGCTTAATGACTGAGATGATAAGGGAGAAGATCAATGAGATTATCAGAGAGAAGATCAATGAGATTATCAGAGAGAAGATCAGTGAGATTATCAGAGAGAAGATCAATGAGATTATCAGAGAGAAGATCAATGAGATTATCAGAGAGAAGATCAGTGAGAAGATCAGAGAGAAGATCAGTGAAATGATCAGGGAGAAGATCAATGAGATGATCAGGGAGATTATCAGTGAGATGATCAGAGAGAAGATCAATGAGATGATCAGGGAGAAGATCAATGAGATGATCAGGGAGAAGATCAATGAGATTATCAGTAAGAAGATCAGAGAGAAGATCAGGGAGAAGATCAATGAGATGATCAGGGAGAAGATCAATGAGATGATCAGTGAGAAGATCAATGAGATGATCAGGGAGAAGATCAATGAGATGATCAGGGAGATGATCAATGAGATGATCAGGGAGAAGATCAATGAGATTATCAGTAAGAAGATCAGAGAGAAGATCAGGGAGAAGATCAATGAGATGATCAGGGAGAAGATCAATGAGATGATCAGGGAGATGATCAGAGAGATGATCAGTGAGATGATCAATGAGATGATCAATGAGATGATCACTGAGATGATCAGGAGAAATCAGAGATCAATGAGATGAGAGGAGAAGATCAATGAGATGATCAGGGAGAAGATCAGTGAGAAGATCAATGAGATGATCAGGGAGAAGATCAATGAGATGATCAGGGAGATGATCAATGAGATGATCAGGGAGAAGATCAATGAGATTATCAGTAAGAAGATCAGAGAGAAGATCAGGGAGAAGATCAATGAGATGATCAGGGAGAAGATCAATGAGATGATCAGGGAGAAGATCAATGAGATGATCAGGGAGATGATCAGAGAGATGATCAGTGAGATGATCAATGAGATGATCAATGAGATGATCAGGGAGAAGATCAGTGAGATGATCAGGGAGAAGATCAATGAGTTGATCAGTGAGATGATCAGGGAGAAGATCAGTGAGATGATCAATGAGATGATCAGTGAGATGATCAATGAGATGATCAATGAGATGATCAGGGAGAAGATCAATGAGATGATCAGGGAGAAGATCAATGAGATTATCAGTGAGAAAATCAGAGAGAAGATCAGTGAGAAGATCAGGGAGATGATCAGGGAGAAGATCAATGAGATGATCAATGAGATGATCAGGGAGAAGATCAATGAGATGATCAGGGAGAAGATCAATGAGTTGATCAGGGAGAAGATCGGTGAGAAGATCAGGGAGATGATCAGGGAGAAGATCAATGAGATGATCAGAGAGAAGATCTGAGAGAAGATCAGGGAGAAGATCAATGAGATGATCAGGGAGAAGATCAATGAGATGATCAGGGAGAAGATCAATGAGATGATCAGGGAGATGATCACTTAGATTATCAGTGAGATGATCAGAGAGAAGATCAATGAGATGATCAGGGAGAAAATCAATGAGATTATCAGCGAGGTGATCAGGGAGAAGATCAGTGAGATGATCAGTGAGGTGATCAGGGAGATGATCAATGAGATGATCAGTGAGATGATCAGGGAGAAGATCAATGAGATGATCAGAGAGAAGATCAATGAGATGATCAGGGAGAAAATCAATGAGATTATCAGCGAGGTGATCAGGGAGAAGATCAGTGAGATGATCAGTGAGGTGATCAGGGAGATGATCAATGAGATGATCAGTGAGATGATCAGGGAGATGATCAATGAGATGATCAGTGAGATGATCAGGGAGAAGATCAATGAGTTGATCAGGGAGAAGATCAATGAGTTGATCAGTGAGTTGATCAGGGAGAAGCTTCCACCTGTAGAACATCATCTCTGTTGTCATTGGAGACTATTAAAACTTCGGTTAACGTCTTGTCCATCTTCCTCTTTAATCATCTCTCTATCGTCCATCTGTTCAACACTCGTTCATGTCCAACATTCGTTCATGTCCAACCTTCGTTCATGTCCAACACTCGTTCATATCCAACATTTGTTTATGTCCAACACTCGTTCACGTCCAACATTCGTTCATGTCCAACATTTGTTCATGTCCAACACTCGTTCATATCCAACATTTGTTTATGTCCAACACTCGTTCATGTCCAACACTCGTTCATGTCCAACACTCATTTATGTCCAACACTTGTTCATGTCCAACATTCGTTCATGTCCAACCTTCGTTCATGTCCAACACTCGTTCATATCCAACATTTGTTTATGTCCAACACTCGTTCACGTCCAACATTCGTTCATGTCCAACATTTGTTCATGTCCAACACTCGTTCATATCCAACATTTGTTTATGTCCAACACTCGTTCACGTCCAACATTCGTTCATGTCCAACATTCGTTCATGTCCAACACTCGTTCATGTCCAACATGTTCAACATTCGTTCATGTCCAACATGTCATGTCCAACACTCGTTCATGTCCAACATTCGTTCATGTCCAACATTTGTTCATGTCCAACACTCGTTCATGTCCAACATTCGTTCATGTCCAACATTTGTTCATGTCCAACACTCGTTCATGTCCAACATTCGTTCATGTCCAACATTCGTTCATGTCCAACATTTGTTCATGTCCAACACTCGTTCATGTCCAACATTCGTTCATGTCCAACATTTGTTCATGTCCAACACTCGTTCATGTCCAACATTCGTTCATGTCCAACATTCGTTCATGTCCAACACTCGTCTTCATTTCTTCTGGATATCCTTTCATTTCTCATCCTCATCTCTCTCTCCATCTTTCCATCGTTCTGCCTGGTCCCTTCTTTCCGTCTGTTGCACTCATCCCAAACTTTAGCCAGACGTTCATCCATCCCTTCATCCATCCCTTCATCCATCCCTTCATCCATCCCTTCATCCTCCTGCCGTCTGTCTTTCATCTGACACCACTTCATTCTCCTCTGGATGGAAACATACTTTCATCCTTCAATCACTTTTCTGTTCTCGTCTTCCATCCTCCTGTCTTTCACTCGGACATCCCTCTGTCTTTTCTCTCTTCTGTTCCACTCTTCTCTACACCTCTCTTCTGATCTGTAACATCCATCCATCATCATCCTAACCTCCTTTCATCCATCATCTCTCAACTTCTTTCTAATCTCTAATCTGTATCTTTCTTCGCCTCCTATTTCAATCAATTTCACCATCCCTTCTTTCTCTCTGTCCTTTAATTCATCTCCCTTTTTCTGCTGTCATCATCACTCATCTCTCATATCCATCTCTTTATCGTTTCTTCAATCAGTCATCTGTCCATTGGTCTTTAAATCATCCCCCTTTCCCCTCTTTCTTCCCTGCTCGTCTTCTCTGGAAGCATCCATTCTATCTCTCCCTCCTCTTCCTTCTTGTCATCTTTCGGTGCACACAGATCCATCCTTTCATTGCTGTGTTTTTGAACATCCCCACTCATGGATGCATCCTTCCATCATCACCTCTTATCAGTCTTTTAACGCTCCTTATTCTTTCACATCTCCTCCACTTCTAGCGTTGAGCATCCTTTCATCATCCCTCCTTCATTCAGACCTCTGCTCTGAATGTTTAGAAGATGCAGCCATGAGGCGGCCTCTCTGGGCCATGATCGACCCGGAGGAAGCTTCTGACCTGCTGGTCTCAGAGCTGCTTGTTGAGTCTGAATGAGAGACGGAGGTGCAGATGGACCAACTGGACATCTGTCCACATCTGTCATCTCACGGCATCTGTACGTCCCTGTTCCCGTCATGGATACCAGTCACTGAGCGGCTGGATGCAGCCCCTCTAGTTTGTAACCTGGACACTGATCTCTGAGTCTGTCTGGAGGAGGAGGAGGAGGAGGAGGAGGAGGAGTAGTGGGGGGGAGGTGGGGGGGCAGCTGATTGATCGCAGAGCTGTTTGTTACACTGGCTGCTGTCATTATATGGAAATACATGAAGACCATGATTCCTTTAGGTGCTTCTGTCCATCTATCTATCTATCTATCTATCTATCTATCTATCTATCTATCTATCTATCTATCTATCTATCTATCTATCTATCTATCTATCTATCTATCTATCTGTCTATCTGTCTGTCCATCTGTGTATCTGTCCATCTATCAGCTATCAATCTGTCCGTCCATCTGTCCATTTATCTATCTGTCATCCATCTGTCCGCCCATCTGTCTCTCCATCTATCTATCTATCTATCTATCTATCTATCTATCTATCTATCTATCTATCTATCTATCTATCTATCTATCTATCTATCTATCTATATGTCTGTCTGTCTGTCCATCTGTGTATCTGTCCATCTATCTGTCCATCTATCTGTCTATCCATCCATCTGTCTGTCCATCTGTCTGTCTGTCCATCTGTCTGTGTATCTGCCCATCATCTGTCCGTCTATCTATCTGTCCATCTATCTGTCCATCCATCCGTCTGTCTGTCCATCTGTCTGTCCATCTGTGTATCTGTCCATCATCTGTCTGTCTATCTATCTGTCCATCCATCTGTCCATCTGGGTATCTGTCCATCCATCTGTCCATCTCTCTATCTGTCTGTCTATCCATCCGTCCATCCATCTATCCGTCTATCTATCTGTCCGCCCATCTGTCTCTCCATCCATCCATCCATCTGTCTGTCCATCCATCTATTGGTCTATCTGTCCATCCATCTGTCCATCTCTCTATCTGTCTGTCTATCCGTCCGTCCATCCATCTGTCCGTCTATCTATCTGTCTGTCCATCCATCTGTCCATCCATCTATTGGTCTATCTGTTTGTCCATCTATCGGTCTATCTGTCCATCCATCTGTCTATCTGTCCATCCATCTATCGGTCTATCTGTCCATCCATCTGTCTATCTGTCCATCCATCTATTGGTCTATCTGTCTGTCCGTCTATCGGTCCATCCGTCCATCCGTCCGACCCTGAAGCTCTGATCCTGGGGGAATCACTGGTCCAGGAAGTCTTGTCTTCTTCTGGACTGGACTCAGACTAACAAGCTGAGGGACCAATCAGATGTCTGTTGGCTCTTGTCTCTGCTCTCATATCACTGCTGCGGCCTGGAACGGCCTGGAAACAGCCTGGAAATTGCCTGGAATTGCCTGGAATACCCTGGAAACAGCCTGGAAACAGCCTGGAAACTGCCGTTTCCAGGCCGTTTTCACGTGGAGCTCTGCTTGTGTTGGTCTCTGTGGACGTGATGACCACCAGGTCACTGGTTGTTGTGTGCAGACATCTGCACCACCACAGCAGCCAGTCTGACCCAGTCATTCTTCCCGTCCTGAACCGTTAAATTAGCGTTTAATTCATCACTCTGGCCTGCTGACCTTCTGCCTAACTGACAGAGGAAGTGATGGCGGTGTTGATGACTCACGGGGCGTCTGACGCTGAGTGCACCACCGAAACCACAGAAACCCTGGTTGTTTTATCAGAGCGTCAGCCATATTTATTTTAAATGAAGGTCCCTTTAACCCACAGGTCTTTAGTCTGATTGGACGCGGTCTGTTTGCAGTTTTTGAGCTTCCTTGCGTCAGGTCTGGGTGGCAGGTGTCGGGTCTGAACCGCTCCGTCGTTGTCAACCAGCCATCAGGTTTTACAGCTCGTTTCAGCTCCAGGAGGACGCAGCAGAAGCGTCTCCGTCTCAGCTGTGTCTTCATGTTGCATCACCTGGAGGAAGTTTGGAAACCTGGATGACGTGCATGCATTTCTGACTTGATTTGATTCTATGTTAAACCTCACCATGCGTACAGATGTCATGGATCTGGAGAGTGAAAACATGGAGGTTCAGTATTTGAAGCCGCCCCCTGGTGGCCATTGGAGGAACTGCTCCTCCAGCAGTTTCCAGAAGGAAAACTTGGTCATGCTTCCTTTTTGCAGATTTTTAACTTTTTTTTTTCTTTAATCTGGTTTATGAAGGCTGGAATCCATGTTTAAATAAAAAACTAGGGGTGCATGATAACTATCGGGCCGATAATGAGAAATTATGACGTCATCCCGATAACTCTGGTATCACGACGAATAGCCCCGATAATATATATTTTTGTCAACGCGGCAGTGCCTCGCTCCCTCTGAGCCTTAAATGACCGGCAGTGAATGTTATGTTCACGTAACGTCGGCATAATCAGAAAAACGATTTCTCAGTAAGGAAAATCAAGAATACCCCCTCATGCCAGAAAACAACTCGTTAATTCGGTCATAATTTTAGTAGTTGTTGACTTTAATTGATATTCACAGTATTTTCCCACATGTTACACATAAAAAAAGAAAAAATAGAAAAGACTGAAAGAACGACTAGCAAACGAGGGAACGTGGGAATTTACGTTACACCTTGAATGCAGCCTGCAGCACAGCGCTGATCACAACAAATATGGCGGTGTGGAACTTCGTTAAAGTTTCAGAAGAAGATAGTTTGGTGGTTATTTGTGATGAATCCTCCGTGTGAATTCTACGAGGAGGGAAGCACAAGCTTTAATACGTAAAACCAGATCAGCCACCTACAACATAACAATCGCTTCCATGGAGTTTTGAAATCGTGCTAACGTGAGCTAACGGAAGCTAATGCTAACATGCGCAAGCCAGCAGCAGTCTCCCCTCCTCTCCTCTCCCTCATTCCTCTCATCTAAAGCTTCCATGAGATTAAAAATAAAAAACAAAAACTACTGAACCTAATTTACTTTAATTAAAGGTATTAATTTAAATGGAACCACAAGCTAAAATCCTTTAAATGTAAATCCTTTTCAGTTTGTAATTCTGATTCATGTATTTCCATCAGTTCAAGGAGCCTTTATTTTTTATATCAGTCAGTAATGAACCTTATCTAAGTTAATGTGAGATATCAAATAGGTTTGTTTGATAGCTTTACAAAAATGTTTGAGAGGCTTGCCAATAGTTTTTCATTGGAAAAAAAAATATCTGTTAATTTAAAGAGTCCAAACTGTTTTTGGTTTTGTTCATAGTATTGATGTAATGATCTTAGGTATATGTGTGTGTTATCAGTTATCGGTATCGGCCTTTAGTAGCTGAAAGTTATCGGTACCGGTTTTAAAAACAGTTACCGAGCATCCCTAAAAACAACCTGTCCTGAAACAAAAACACCCGTAAAGGAGTTTGAGCTCCTTCAGTTCAACCACTCAAAGGTTAAGCGAAGTCTTTCAGTCCGTTCCCCTCATGGCCGTCTGATGTCCCGGCCGTCATCGGGACAAATTCCTGGACATTTTCTGCGCTTGTCAGACAACGTGGTGCTGATAAAAAGAGGAGATGATGTTTATTGATCCCTGAGGGGGAAACTGGGTCACTGCAGCAGAGCAGGAAATGAAAAAATGAAGAGCACAACAGTGGAGACAGAGACCGTTGTTTTCATTTTAATTTGTTTCAGATTTAATTTACGTGCTACGAGCGAGAATTCACGGCGGTAGAGGATGACGCGTGAAGGAAATACTGTCTTAGTTTTTACTTCCCTTTTAACTTGATTTATTGGTGTTTATTTATTTATTTATTCCCATCATTTATCAAAAAACCTACTGGAGATGACCAGGAACATAAATCAGATCTAATGACAGAAAATAAAGCTGCTACGCTGGTTCGGCGTGTAAACTTCGCATTTATCTGAGGAAAAAAAAAAGACAGACTCAAAAATTGTAGCATGACTTTTTTCTGCATTTGTTGTTCACCACCTTTCTTGGCACCAACTAAACAGTTTTAGTTTTCCTGCCTCGTTCCTGACTGTCCTACCTGACAAAAACCAAACCCATTTTAGGGGTTATTCATCTGAATATTTGTGGTGCTGATGATGGAGACAGCTGACAAACCGGCTGTTTTTTTTTTTTTTTTTTTTTTCGCCGTACTGGAATAAAGTGTAATTTCATGTATACCACAGTAGGTGGCAGTAGGGGAGTATTACCGTATTTTCTAGCAGGAAGTGCAAAAACCAAAAAACAAACCTAGTAGTTAAAAGCTATTCTGTTTTTGTTAAGTAGTCTATGTTGGCTATGCTACTCTACATTCATTTTTTTTTGTTAGCATCAATACCTGTTATTATTGGACAAACTGATTAATAAATTTGTCCAGTCAGTTTGTTGGTTCCCCAGTGGATATCAGGGTTCTGAGTGGACCCGCCGCAGACGTAAGGTTTTGATCGCAGATGCGGACTGGATGCAGCGTGGAGCCAGCAGGTCCGTGATCCGGCTCCAAAGCGGATCCGGCACTGAGTGCTAGTGGACCCTGATACGGGTCCGTTTCGTGGGTCGGTTCCGGATGTCTTTGCTGTGTGGGGGGGTTTCAGTACACTGGAGGAGGAAAAATAAAGCAACTTGGTTTTAGTGTTCAGGAGGAAAATGAATAAAAGCATCAATGACTTTTCTGTTTTGTTTGATCAGCACTTTTACTGCCGTGTTACAGGTTCAGGTATGTGAATAAACACTTATAGTACAAAATCTTTCGATGTAAATATCTTATTTCTCAGCCTGGATACCGGCGGCTTATAGTCTGGTGCGGCTTATATGTGACAAAATATAAATTTTGTTTAAATTTTAGTGGATGCGGCTTATATTCAGGTGCACTTTATAGTCCAGAAAATACGGTAGCTGTTTACTATCTATTTTTAATTCTCAGTTTACACTGACACTGACTTGAAAAGAATCAAAAATAATCTCAGTGAAAGAAACCTTGATGGATTTTCTTTTTTTTTTAATGTACAAAAGAAAAAGAACTGGGCGAGGTGGTTTGTGCAGAGGGGCGACCCGACTGCGGGCGACTCCTCCGGGGCTTTGCAGTAGAGGTCTTCATGACTCCACTTTCATTGACCCAAACCTGAATGGACCCGTGAAAATTCGACCCGAAACCAATCCGACCCGAGCTATTATCATAGGTCCAGGAGTCCGAACCCGAATGGACCCGCAATATTTGGACCCAGAACCGACCCGACCCGAGTCTTTAGTTTCCGACTGCGAACCGAACCAAGTTACCCAAATAGAACCGAGACAATCCAGCCCATAGTTACTCATGTTAAAGTTGTCTAGCGTTGAATAAAACTTGATTTACTTACCTAAAGTTGTCTTCTTCTACCCGGTTCAGTTGCTACATAGGCTACATGATGTAAACAACAATAATACATATCGTTATTTCTTTTGTGGATACAGATGCTATTGGTAGCAACTGCTAACGCTAATAGCCTACACCGGTCAGGACGTGTCGTAAATATGTTCTCTCATCAAACTTTGTTATGTTGGTAATCTGTTTACAGCTGCCGGGCAAACCGCTAATAACACACTACGGCAACACGATTGTTTCATGACAAATACGCCACGTTAATGAATAATCATTTAACTGCCCCGAGTCCTGACATTGGCTACCACCGCCAATATCTTTACCTCTCTCAAGTAAACATGGACACAGCCTGTCAGAGAGCACCGACCGGACCAGAGACTAACTACCAATTCTGACCCGAACCCGGAATCACGTCTTTAGAATGGACCCGAGACCCGATTCGGGTCGGGTCGGAACCTCGGGTTTTCGGGTTGTCTTCTACAACCCGACCTCTACTTTGCAGACACACGTCCTGTCAGATCACATCACATCGTACACCTCTTGAATCCCTCGTTGGACGGGCGACCCACCGATAAACATCTCCAGGAAGTCCTGGTCACAATGGGACATTTCCTTTGTTTTAGGTTTTTTTGTTGTTTCAAAAGAGGAGCGCTCGCCAGCGCTGCCTCCTCAGCTGGATTCTGGTCCCGTGAGTTGTGCGGTGGTCTCGTCCGCTCCTTTCCTCCTCCGTATACGGGGGGTTTGAGCTGCTTAAAGCTCTTCGTGAGCCGCCACCATCTGAGAATTCATTTTAATTCTTTAGTCAGGAGGTGGTTGACGGAGATTTCATGAATGGAAGCTCATGGTCACTTTAAACTTCGCCACATCGTCCACGGCTTATTTTGAAACAGCTGCAGCATCTGAAGTTCTGCTAAGGTTAGTCTTCCTGGTTCAGTTCCAGGGTCTTCCTGGTTCAGTTCCAGGGTCTTCCTGGTTCAGTTTCAGGGTCCTCCTGGTTCAGGTTCAGGGTCCTCCTGGTTCAGTTTCAGGGTCTTCCTGGTTCAGTTTCAGGGTCTTCCTGGTTCAGGTTCAGGGTCTTCCTGGTTCAGTTTCAGGGTCCTCCTGGTTCAGGTTCAGGGTCATCCTGGTTCAGTTCCAGGGTCTTCCTGGTTCAGTTCCAGGGTCTTCCTGGTTCAGGTTCAGGGTCTTCCTTTCCTGGTTCAGTTTCAGGTTCTTCAGGTTCAGGTTCCTGGTTTCAGGGTTCCTGGTTTCAGGGTCTTCCTGGTTCAGGGGTTCCTGGTAGGGGTCTCAGGTCTTCCTGGTTCAGGTTCAGGGTCTTCCTGGTTCAGTTCAGGGTTCAGGGTCCTCCTGGTTCAGGTTCAGGGTCTTCCTGGTTCAGTCAGGGTCCTGGTTCAGGGTTCAGGGTTTCCAGGGTCTTCCTGGTTCAGGGTTCAGGGTCTTCCTGGTTCAGGGTTTCAGGTCCTCCTGGTTCAGGTTTCAGGGTCCTCCTGGTTCAGGTTCAGGGTCATCTTGGTTCAGTTCCAGGGTCTTCCTGGTTCAGTTCCAGGGTCTTCCTGGTACAGGTTCAGGGTCCTCCTGGTTCAGGTTCAGGGTCATCCTGGTTCAGGTTCAGGGTCATCTTGGTTCAGTTCCAGGGTCTTCCTGGTTCAGTTCCAGGGTCTTCCTGGTTCAGGTTCAGGGTCTTCCTGGTTCAGTTTCAGGGTCTTCCTGGTTCAGGTTCATGGTCTTCCTGGTTCAGTTTCAGGGTCCTCCTGGTTCAGGTTCAGGGTCATCCTGGTTCAGTTCCAGGGTCTTCCTGGTTCAGGTTCAGGGTCATCCTGGTTCAGTTTCAGGGTCTTCCTGGTTCAGGTTCAGGGTTTTCCTGGTTCACGTTCAGGGTCTTCCTGGTTCAGGTTCAGGGTCTTCCTGGTACAGGTTCAGGGTCCTCCTGGTTCAGGTTCAGGGTCTTCCTGGTTCAGTTCCAGGGTCTTCCTGGTTCAGTTTCAGGGGTCTGGTTCCTGGTTCAGGTTCAGGGTTCCTGGTTCCTGGTTCAGGTTCAGGGGTCTTCCTGGTTCAGTTTCAGGGTCTTCCTGGTTCAGGGTCTTCCTGGTTCAGTTCAGGGTCTTCCTGGTTCAGGTTCAGGTTCCTGGTTCAGGGTTTCAGGTTCTTCCTGGTTCAGTTCCAGGGTCTTCCTGGTTCAGTTCCAGGGTCTTCCTGGTTCAGGTTCAGGGTCTTCCTGGTTCAGTTTCCAGGGTCTTCCTGGTTCAGGTTCAGTTTCAGGGTCTTCCTGGTTCAGGTTCAGGGTCTTTCAGGTGGTTTCAGGTTTCAGGGTCTTCCTGGTTCAGGTTTCAGGGTTCCTGGTCAGGGGTCTCCTGGTTCAGGGTTTCAGGGTCTTCCTGGTTCAGGTTCCAGGGTCTTCCTGGTCTTTCAGGGTCTTGGTTCAGGTTCCTGGTTCAGGTTCAGGGTCTTCCTGGTTCAGGTTCAGGGTCTTCCTGGTTCAGTTTCAGGGTCTTCCTGGTTCAGGTTCAGGGTCTTCCTGGTTTAGGTTCAGGGTCTTCCTGGTTCAGGTTCAGGGTCTTCCTGGTTCAGGGGTCTTTCAGGGTCCTCCTGGTTCAGTTTCAGGGTCTTCCTGGTTCAGGGGTCTTCCTGGTTCAGGGTCTTCCTGGTTCAGGTTTCAGGGTCTTCCTGGTCCTGGTTCAGGGTTTCAGGTTCAGGGTCCTCCTGGTTCAGTTTCAGGTCTCAGGGTCTTCCTGGTTCAGGTTCAGGGTCTTCCTGGTTCAGGTTTCAGGTCAGGGTCTTTCAGGGTTCCTGGTTCAGTTTCAGGGTCCTCCTGGTTCAGGTTCAGGGTCTTCCTGGTTCAGGTTCAGGTCTTCCTGGTTCAGGTTCAGGGTCTTCCTGGTTCAGGGTCCTCCTGGTTCAGGTTCAGGGTCTTCCTGGTTCAGGTTCAGGGTCTTCCTGGTTCAGGTTCAGGGTCTTCCTCCTGGTTCAGTTCAGGGTTCAGGGTCTTCAGGTTCAGGTTCAGGTTCCAGGGTCTTCCTGGTTCAGGTCAGGGTTTCAGGGTCTTCCTGGTTCAGTTTCAGGGTCTTCCTGGTTCAGGTTCCAGGGTCCTCCTGGTTCCTGGTTCAGTTTCAGGGTCCTCCTGGTTCAGTTTCAGGTCTTCAGGGTCTTCCTGGTTTCAGGTTCAGGGTCTTCCTGGATTCAGGGTTTCAGGGTCTTCCTCGTTTAGGTTCAGGGTCTTTTCCTGGTTTTAGGTTCAGGGTCTTTCCTGGTTCAGTTTCAGGGTCTTCCTGGTTCAGTTCCAGGGTCCTCCTGGTTCAGTTTCAGGGTCTTCCTGGTTCAATTTCAGGGTCTTCCTGGATCAGTTCCAGGGTCCTCCTGGTTCAGTTTCAGGGTCTTCCTGGCTCAGTTTCAGGGTCTTCCTGGATCAGTTTCAGGGTCTTCCTGGATCAGTTTCAGGGTCCTCCTGGTTCAGGTTCAGGGTCCTCCTGGTTCAGGTTCAGGGTCCTCCTGGTTCAGTTTAAGGGTCCTCCTGGTTTAGGTTCAGGGTCTTCCTGGTTTAGGTTCAGGGTCTTCCTGGTTCAGTTCCAGGGTCTTCCTGGATCAGTTTCAGGGTCCTCCTGGTTCAGTTTCAGGGTCCTCCTGGTTCAGGTTCAGGGTCTTCCTGGTTCAGGTTCAGGGTCTTACTGGTTCAGTTTCAGGGTCCTCCTGGTTCAGTTTCAGGGTCCTCCTGGTTCAGGTTCAGGGTCTTCCTGGTTCAGGTTCAGGGTCTTACTGGTTCAGTTTCAGGGTCCTCCTGGTTCAGTTTCAGGGTCTTCCTGGTTTAGGTTCAGGGTCTTCCTGATTCAGGTTCAGGGTCCTCCTGGTTCAGGTTCAGGGTCTTCCTGGTTCAGGTTCAGGGTCTTCCTGGTTCAGTTTCAGGGTCCTCCTGGTTCAGTTCCAGGGTCTTCCTGGTTCAGTTCCAGGGTCTTCCTGGTTCAGGATCAGGGTCTTCCTGGTTCAGGTTCAGGGTCATCCTGGTTCAGTTCCAGGGTCCTCCTGGTTCGAGTTCAGGGTCTTCCTCGTTTAGGTTCAGGGTCTTCCTGGTTCAGTTCCAGGGTCCTCCAGGTTCGAGTTCAGGGTCTTCCTGGTTCAGGTTCAGGGTCTTCCTCGTTTAGGTTCAGGGTCTTCCTGGTTCAGTTCCAGGGTCCTCCTGGTTCGAGTTCAGGGTCATCCTGGTTCAGGTTCAGGGTCTTCCTCGTTTAGGATCAGGGTCTTCCTGGTTCAATTCCAGGGTCCTCCTTTCGTATCATCGGGGCAGGAAGAATGATTCATGAACAGCCGGTTTGTTTTGCCGTGAGGCCTGAAATAGATGTGTGAATCAACGTTATCAGGAGGTGGGGGGGACGTCACAGAGCCGTAGCCGTGGAAACCAGCAGAGGCAGACTCCATTTATACGTGGGAGCCTCTCTCTGTGAATGAAAACGTGAGCCTGGGTTTCTGTCGTCTGCCAGCTGCTCTGATCTGGTTCTGGTTTGATCTGGGCAGCTGTGTGGCAGCAGCGGGGGGGTTGTCGTGCTGCAAAGGTGACACGTAATTATTCAAGATTACATGCAGCACCAACACAACACACCTCCAAGCTTTGCAAAGTGATTGAAGGTTAAAAAAAAAAAAAAACTCAAAATCACAGCGAGCGGCGAAACGCTGTAATCAGCTGAAGAAAAGTCCCAAACCTGCAAATTTAAGAGCCCCAGCGTGTTATTACAAAGTTAAAGGGAGAATAGCCAATCATTGGTTTTTTGTTTTCTTTCCCATTATGAATAATTAAGTGTTTACACATAAACATGAAGAACTTCTACCAGATAATGACAAATGTCTGGTCCAGATTCGGCCCATGTCTTTGGCTTTGACTCGGTGTGAGTGTGGCCGCCTGAACTTGGCCAAACATCCACCAGATGTGGTCGAGCTCTTTGGTTCGCAGCCGTTAAAACAGTTAACAACCGTTAGAACCAGTATATCTCCAAAACGATGACAAGTGAGATATCTCCAGGTCAGAGGAGGAAACACCGATGAACCAGACCGTCTCCTCTGGGAAGACCGAGCTCCATTCAGTCCGGCAAGCGACAGAGCCGACCGTCCCAGAGCCCGGTTCATCATGCAGACCGGACCAGGTTGTTGTTGTCTCCCCCGGCGGTGCTGGGCCCCACCAGGTCACCAGACGGCCCCTGCCAGGTCAGCTGACCCATCTGGTGTGTAGACAGCTGGACGGGGGCAGCATGCCACCGCCGCTACGTCGGGGGCTCCCGTCCCGGCTCCGTGACGCTGCAGCCCGGATCCAGTGGTGGTGGTTGCCGCGGGTAGCAGTTCAAGGCTACTTAGCTTAGTTTTCCCGAACTGGCCTCCAGCGACACCGTCCATGTCCACGGCTCTCCACCAGCCGCAAGAGGACCGATCTGCCCCCTGCAGACAGTATGTCAACATCCGACCGCAGATCACCACAAACTGGGCACAAACTGGAGCGTCCAGCGTAGCAGAGACAAGTCCCGGAGCAGCAGCGAGAAGCGTCCATGCCAGGCGTTGTCCGGGCAACAATAATTATGGGCCACATCTGGTTCTGACAACACAAAAAAACTTAAGGAATGACTTATAGATTGTTAAATCTTATTTATTTTTTGATAGAGACAGTTATCAAAGAGCTTTTATTGCTTTACAGCCAATTATTTTCCGGTTCTGCAACGCGCGATAAAATAAATGTCGGCGTTATTAATTTAATGCGTTAACGTGATAATAAAGCATTAACTTGGCCAGTCCTATATAGAACCCTTTTATTTTTGAAATTTAGCAAACAACTTGAAAAAACATATTTTGTAAAAAATCAACATTAACTACACAATGTAAACAACGTTCTCGATATATTTCAACAAATAAATAGGAAACAAAGTATGCAACTTGCAAGCTTGATATTTCGATCCACCGTTTACTATTTTTTTAATCATAGGCAGTGCCCCCAGCAAGCGCGTCTTTAATTGTCATCTGACTTGACTTTTCTACAGCAGTAGCGTTACTAGCGTTAGCTGCAGAGGACGCAGACCTCAGCTTCATGCATTCCTTGTGTTCTAACAAATGTTTGCGGCTTAGGTGGTGTAGCAGATTGCTGGTGTTGCCTCCCGCGGCTACAACTTTAGCTCGGCAACATTTGCAGATTATTGTAGTTTGTTTGACGTCGTCTTTTTTAAATCCAAAGAACTTCCACTCGACAGACACGGCTCCTCGTTTAGGAAGAGGTTCCTCGGTCTCATGTTGACGTTCTGGAGCTTCCACTTCGGGACTTTCTCTGTTTGCAGCCATCACCGTTTAACCATAAACTAGTAGCGTGTTGTGCCTCCAGTGCAACTGCAAAACAGTCCCCAGTCAAACAATGTTCTGCGGCACTTAGGTTCTGCCGTGCGGCGTTCCCAACGTTGTGTACGCTACAGTACATACTCACCGGTATTACGGTATATGAAAAATTCATATCATAAGAAAAATAAACACTGGTATTCTGTATGAACCGGTATTCCGCCCAGCACTACTTATAATAACAAATGAAGCATCTGGATAAAACCACAGACCAGCTCATTGTGACGTAGACGAGTTTGCAGCACATTTTCTACCTCACAGCGTTCAGAAGGAGGTGTTGTTTGTGTCTAACACATCAAGACCTGCAGAAACACCGGGTGCTTCTGCCTGTCGGGATTCGCCTTTAAACGTAGAAGAACATCAGGACGGAGTCAGATATTTAAGCTGGTGGTCTTCAAGCAGCTGCCGTGAACTTCAGACCTCAGGGAGAAACCTGCTTTGCTGCTTCTCTATTATCTCCTGCACTCGAATTAACAGGAATGGAGGAAAAAGAGGTTGAAGTGAATTGCAAATGCTGTTTGACTTTAGTTCTCTGTGAAGAGCTTCTGACGACTCGTTAAGAGTCTTTGTACTGGTGCTGATGATGATTCAATTCAATTCAATTTTATTTGTATAGCGTCTGTTACAATGTCAATTGTTTCTAGTCGCTTTGCCGAGACCCAGAGCATGACTCCCGAGCAAATATCATTAACTAAAATTATAATATTAAATCCAATCAAGGATAATGGCAGGTAAAAAACTCCCACAGAGGAGGAAAAAAAAACCTTTAAGCTAACAGTGGCATATGAGTGAGCTGGAGGAGGAGGAAGGGAGGAGGAAAGGGAAGGAAAAGGGGAAAAGCAGTGGAGACACCACTCAGCAGGTCATGTTGGCGTCCTCCTGCAGCGTAGGCCTATAGCAGCATGACTATGATGAAGCTGTGATTAAGATGAGCTACTCTAGTCTTACTACTACAACTATGGCTATAACTATTAGCCCCTACACACGATAGATTAGACTAACTGTAGGCTTTACTAAACAGATATGTTTTCAATTTAGTTTTAAAGATGGAGGTGGTGTCAGCCTCCTGAACCCAAACTGGTAGCTGGTTCCATAATAAAGGTGTCTGGTAACAGAAGGCCCGTCCTCCAAACCTACTTTTAGATATTCTAGGGACGACGAGTAATCCTGCACTCTGAGAGCGAAGAGCTCTTTTAGGAGCATAACGAGCTTTCAAGTCTTGTAAATAGCGCAGAGCTAGGCCATTAAAGGATTTATATGGGAGAAGCAGAATTTTAAACTCAATTCGAAATTTCACGGGAAGCCGATGGAGGGAGGCTAACACTGGAGAGACTCATGATGAAGATGTGGATCATCGTGCAGGTTGAGATTCATGCAGTTGTGAAAAAGCACGTGCACCCTGCTTTAGGATATAAAAGTAAAGAAAATAATCTGATCTCTGTCAGGATCTCAATGAAGAAAACCAAGTACCCCTATGGCTTGTAGATCCACCGTCATGTTGATTGCTTCAGTGTCATCTGGGCCTCACGCCTGCCTCTAAAAGGCTCTGGTGCACGGAGAAGATGCTCAGGCGCTGTGGCTGCAGGATGAGCCCACACCATGACAGCTCCACCTCCGTGCTCAACAGTGGCTACTAGATGTTTTCTCTCTGCTTGGTTTCCTACAAACACGGAGCTTTGCTTCACGGTCAAACGACTCCAGTTTGGTCTCATGTGTCCGTAGAGGTCGTCTTCAGAAAGACGAGCCTCTCCTCCGACGGCCCTTCCAACCAACCTGGGGAACTTCTTCAGTCGTCTTCAGACTGTTCTGACGTGAACTTTCACGTTTGACTGCGGTCACAAACGAGGAAACGGTGACCGACATTCATCTTGTTTTCCTGCCGCTCTGCTCTGATAGCTGCTGTTGTGGCGTCTCATCTTATCTTTGGAGGCCTTCTGTGCTTTAATGTCTCTGTAAATGTTGGTGTGAACACTTCACCGCTGTCGAGACGACATCCTCCTCCATCAGATAAAGAACTACTTGTGTTAAAACCTCAAATTTCTTACAGGAAAACTGACTCAGACTACAGATTTGGGTGTAATTTATCTTGAAGGAGGGCAGACGTGTTGTCAAACCCTCCAAGATAATGGCAGCGGCAGCGATAACCAGACGTTGGCCACTTGTTTCCTTGTTTCCTAGGATGCATGTTAATGCCAGGTCTAATCCCCTTTAACGGAATTCTTTAAAGTTCTGACGCAAACTTTAAATCCTGTGTCTGCTGATTTGTTTTATATCTTTTTTATTTCTTTTGATTTGTGCTTTGATCTTCATTCTTGGTTCCTTTAGCAAACTTCCTCAAAGTTATGGGATGTTCCTTGACACATGTTTTTGTCCATTCTTAGCAATTAACTAGATCAGCTTAAAATCTTGCAGGGTGAAAGAGACCTATCCAGGCGGCGGTGCGCTCAGGGTGACAGATGTGAGTAGAGCACGCCGTCAGCCAGCGTTGGTTCCTCGTCTTGATTTGAACGTACAAAGGTCGACTGAATGCCGCAATGACTTAGATCACCTCCGGTGGGACGAAGTGGTCTTACGAACGCTGCTGGACCGTCTCCACTTACACCTCGTTAATTTGCATTAACGAGGACCTGAAGAAATATATTTACAGAGAAAAATGGTGGTGTGTTTAATAGGTATTCGGGCTGGGCAATGATTAAAATATTTAATCGCGATTACTCGCATTATTTCCCCGATTTATCACGATTAATCGCATTGTATACGCAAAATCAAATAATGAATTCAAAAATAGTGTAAAATGCACTTTTATTGAAATATTCTGCTGCCATATTAACTAAAGTGCCATAACATTTGTTGTTCAAACACTTTTAACATCAGCACTTGTCAGTACCACATATTTAGTGTAAATCTCATCTTAAAAAATGTCAAATAAAATAAAGCTTATTGCCACTGCCAGGGCATTAATGTCATCCTGTTTTTATGAAAAAATTAAAAAAAAAAAAAAGTCTACAAACAAAATCCAACAAAATGATTGTGTCTCAGCACAATCAGAACATTAAAACAGGTAATTTCTGAGGTAACAGCAGAAACTTTTAACGGGGAGTTCAACTTTTCAGTTGTTACAAATAACCTTGTTTCTGTCGAATCCTCCGTCTGGAAGAACTTTAAAAATGAAAATGTCCATGTTAAAGTTCAGTAATTTACCAATCCATGAATCAACCATTCTTTCCTTTTTCAATTGTCAATCAAAAATAAAAGGTGACATTTTATTAAGTTTTTCGTTTTTTTAATCTAACACAATAAAATGAAAAAATGTCTGTTTTTTTATATTTAAATTTTAGACTTGGATCAAAAATACGAAATTAAAAAACGGGCCACAGAACTGAATTTGTTTTTGTTTGTTTGTATAATTGAGGACTGGACTTTCTGTTGTCATTACACATCTGTGCCACTAGATGGAGCCGCACTGCAGTAACCAGCTAGAGAACAGCAGGACAGTGAACACATGGAGCAGATCTGATGGAACATGGAGGAATGATAATAAGTTTTGTTGCAGTCCAGAATTTGGTTTTCAGACAGAATTGTTAATATTGCTACCTGAGTTGCTACCCAGACTGTAAAGTACGCAGATTTTTACCGTTCTCCATGTCTGTTTTAGTTTTTCCTGCCAATTATCTCACAGTTCCGCAGCAGCCAGTAACAGACTTTTCAAACAAAAGCATATGAGCAACATGCGTTAACGCGCGATAAAATAAATTTCGGCGTTAATAAATTAATGCGTTAAAGCGATAATAACGCATAACTTGCCCAGCCCTAATAGTTATTTTAACCGCCATATGTGATTAACTTGGCCTCATGCTGTTCTGTTTTCCCATGGATATACTTACATTACTTTGGTTGATTTTTGGTGATTTTGAAGAGTAATTTCTTCATATGGGAGCTTTTAATTTCTTCAAACACTCGTTGAACTGTGATCAGCTGAACGGAGGAGATCAGTGCAACACGGGTCATGAGTCAGGAAGGTTCAGAAGCAGACGCCAGACGCCACTGACAAAAACCTTCCTGGGTTTTCTTTCGTGTCTGTTTGAAAGTGAGAGAATGTCAACGTGTTTCAGATAATCGAACGCAGTCCAAACATTAAACGCTTGAGCTCTGCAGAGACTTGAATCTAGGACACGTGAAAGCGTGCATCGTTTTTTTCTTTTTTTGTGTCCATTTGCTTGTCCCAGACTCAGTTCAGATGGATAATAAAAAGCAGAGCGGAGCGAGCATGTGGCCGTCGACCGTGACCGCTGCCTGCCGGGCCAGGAAACGGGACACCGCGGTTCAACCGGCTGAATAAAACATGAGAAAACCGGAGAGTGAGAACAAATCAATGCCCAGGTGTAAGAACACCAAGGAATGAATAAGTGAAGAGAAAAAAGGAGAGAAGAAGAAGAAGAAATGAAAGAGCAGGGCCTGCAGTCGTTTCTCTTTGGTTGCAAAACAATCACCTCACCTTTGTTTTTGTTCAGCTGTAGGAAGTTCAGGCACATCCAGTCATTAATCTCTTCAAGGCATTTACCAAGAGCCTGTACAGGAGCTCGGTCTCCTGGTGACATTGTAATATATATCTGTGTGTCATCAGCGTAGCTATGGTAACTAATATTGTTGTTCTTTATAACCTGGGCCAGTGGGAGCATGTAGATGTTAAACAGAAGAGGCCCCAGGATGGAACCCTGGGGGAACGCCACATGTAATTTTTGTCTGGTCAGATGTAAAGCTGCCTACTGACACAAAGTACTTCCTGTTCTCCAGGTACGTTTTGAACCAGTTTAGTGCAGCACCAGAGACCCACCCAGTTCTCCAGTCCTTGGAGTAATATAATGTGGCGCTGAGATCCAGTAAAACCAACACTGATACTTTTCCAGCATCGGTATTCAGACATGTGTCATTCATGACCTTGGTCAGAGCAGTCTCAGTGCTATGGTGCTGTCTGAAACCTGACCGGAAGACATCATAGCAGTTGTTTTTTCTTAGAAGGTCATTTAGCTGATAAAAAACAGCCTTTTCAATTATTTTACCTAAAAAGAAGAAAGGAAGATTGGAGATTGGCCTGTAGTTGTTCATCTGTGTTTTGTCTAGATTGTCTCTTTTTAGCAGGGGTTTAATTACAGCTGTTTTCAGTGGTTCAGGAGCTACTGCTGCAGGAGGGTTTGTTAACCTGTCGACTGTAGCAAATAAGACCTGCGCGCTGTGACTGTTTTTGGTGATGTCAGAAAAATATGAATTTCTCGCATTCCTCAACTGTAAATTATAAAAGTGAAGTTTCTATTTATAGATGTCATAATAAACCTGTAGATTTGTTTTTCTCCATCTGCGCTCAGCTTTCTGACACTCCCTCTTCATTTTTTTTTTACCAGTGTGGAATTTCTCCATGGAGACTTTTTCCTTCCAGAGATAACCTTCACTTTAGTGGGAGCAAGAGAATCCATAACATCCAACATGTTAGCATTAAAGCTAGTGACCAGCTCTAGGGCCCTATGAAATCCGTTTTATTTTTTTCTCAAATTCCATTTAAATTTTTTTCAATTTCTGTGTTTTTCTGTTTTTAATTTTTGAACATTCCGTTTTCAGCATTTTATGCAAATTTAACCCCAAAACAGTATAAAAAAAGTAATGAAATATAGATAATTTATGCAATTATAACTGTTAACTATAATGTTTTCATACTTTTTAACATATTGTGTCCAACAAAACATTTGCTTTTTTGACAAACAAAAAAAATTCAAAAGTTCATTTTATGTAATAAATAACAAAGAAAAAAAATAACTAAGTAAAATCCATTTAAGTGCAAAAAAGAAAGAAATTGCAACAGCAGTTAACTAATCATTTTAGCTTGAACCTGACATTTTTCAGGTGTGTGTCTGATAACAGCAAAAACTATATTTACTATAGCTGATATAGATACTATGAAATCCAAAGCACTGAACACTGGTTGTGTGTATGAGTGTGTGTCCGTGTTTTTTTTTTTCTTTAGGTGTTCCAGCTATTACAGACATCACCGTTTAAATAAATAATTGTCAGCCTCTTTGTGTTTAGCTCAAAGAGTGACTCTCGCCTTTTTACATTTGTGCTTTTCACTTATTAAGTGATCCTCGTTCAAAGACCACGGGGCAGACCAGGACACGCTGGAGAGATTATGGGCCCGATCTTCCGCCAGATCTGCTAAAGCCGCTATTTAGGGATAGCGGGTAGTGGGAGGGGCGTTCCCCCCGCAAAGAATGCAATCTTCCATCTTGCTAAACCCGCTATCCCACCTGCGCTACCCGCTACATTATCCATAGGAGTGGTTAGGGCGTTCCACCTGTTTAACCAATCAGCGCATCAGTAGCCACTGCCTTTAAGAGCAGGTTGCGCTACCCACAAACAGCTACCCGCAAACCGCTACTTGCAAGCCGCTATGGAGCGTCTTTTCATCCAGATCAGAGCAGCTCTCATGTGCAGCTCGTCTGGGACTCTGCTGTAGAGCTTCCTCCTCTTCCTTCCTCCTCCTCCTCTGCACTGATATATACAGATAAGTATTTTAACACAGACAATTCCTATCAGCTACCTGAAAGTCCCAGATAGTTAGTGTCCTCCCAGTAAACAGGCTCTGGTCATCTATGGTTTAACTGGCGATCAAGCCGTTTAAGACGATCTCTGCTATTTTCTCGGGAGTTCAACTGAGGCCAAATCACGCTTTTTATACAAGAGGTAATTCCAGAGGTAGAGCTGTTTGCGCACGTCCACATGTGACCAGGTGGACACACATTGATGCCATTTGGACGCGCAGAGATGCGGGTTGCTTTTGAAGAAAAAATTGAAGGTTTACACATATTGCCGTTCAGTTCTGTTATATTGCGCATTTAAAGGGAATTCTGTTTTTAATTCCGCGACAGGGCAGGTGATTAATCAATCAATCAACTTTACAACCCTTTACAACACACAAGGTGACCAAAGTGCTTTCCATTAAAATCCACATTAAAACAAAACTATTTAAAAAGGTGATGGAGAGAAGACCTGGTTAAACAACTCACTGGTGTTTTCAGTCATACACCGCTTTGCTATCACTTCTGTTGAAACATTTTTGTGCACGGAAACATTACTCTCAAAAAAGACACCGCAATGATCCGACAGCCCCACATCGCACACCGTAACCTTGGAAATGTCCAGACCCTTTGAGGTCAATAACTCTAAGGTATGTCCTCTTTGGTGTGTGGACTCTTTTCCGTGCTGTGTCAACTCAAAATAGTCCAGAATGTTGCTCAGATCTTTAGTCCCGTTGTCCTGAGGGTTGTCAACATGGATGTTAAAATCATTAACAATAATAATACGGTCAAACTCAACACAGATCATAGACAGCAGTTGACTAAAATCATCATTAAAGTCTGCACAGTATTTGGGCGGCCGGTAAATATTTAGAAACATGACTCTGGGCGAGGCCATCGGCTGTAAGGCCACGTATTCAAATGAGGAGAAAGTTCCAAGAGATAACGGTTTGCATTGAAACAGATCGTTATGGCGTAGGGGGCGTGGCCAACATAGCTGTTGAGCAGAAGCATTAATCTGAAGTTTCTGTATATAGATGTCCCACTTCAAGTGTCTGTCTCTGGTGTAAGAAGTGCACCTCTAGAGGCACAACGTTGTACTGCAAGGTGTGCCGGATCATCCCCAATCATTAGCGTGATGTCATTTGTGGCTCTCTTGTCAACATCGTAGACACCGTTGCCCCCATGAACGTTGAGCTTTGTGTTGTTTGGATATGTTTTTACGTCCATTTCCAGATTTCTGTACGGCAGCAGCTGATTCTCCAAGACCATTTCTCACGTCTGTCCCTTTTTGCACTATGTGAGCACACACCTGAGTGCTCCAGAGAATCGAAACATCTGCTTTTAGGGAGGTCTGCTCAGCGGCGGATGAACACCTGGCAGCGACTGAGCCTCTGAAATCCCATCAAAGCAGCAAGGGGGTACTTGGTGTTGCTCACTGTTTTTTCTTTTTTTTTTTAGCTTCATTTTTTTGTTAAGCAGGTGTAATAGTTAGGGATGTAATGATATAGAAAGTTTGATATCTTGATTATAGTGACCAAATTATCATGGTTTACGATATTAATGAGGTATTCTTCATTGCTGTACAAATGTCCAAAAAACACATACATTTAAACAATTTCACAAAATCTTGTGATTTTCTTGTCATACTAAAACATCAGAAGCCAAAATTTTTATCAAAATGAAACTTTCACATTAAACGGAGAAACAACTGGCACAGAAAGAGGTTTTATTTTAAATGAACAAAATAAATAACAGGAACAAGCTTATTTGTCTGGTGCAAATTTAAATAAACACTTTAACAACCATAGTAGGTCAAAATATGCAAACAATTATTAGGAACAAAAATTATAGTGGAAGTTCAAATGAAATAAACTTTGGACTTTAATCTGAACCTTAAAAGTATAAATGTTCAAATAAATAAACAGTTGTTTAGGAGCCAAATATGTTGTTCTGAATTGTAGTTCACTCTGTGTGTCTGTGGGTGTCGCTGTGTTGTTACCTGAGGGTCAGGTATAAAGGTAGCTGCCTGTTATTGGTTAGGTGTTGGCTGGGGCACCGAAAAGGGGGGGTAAAGGATACGGATTATAGGGGCCCATGATTGAGGGGGGCCCAGAGAGGCCCCTAATGATGATCAAAAATAGCATCAACAAATTTCGCCGCTGTGTTGGGGGGCCCTGTAAAGATTCTTTTCATGGGGCCCAAAATCCCTAGCGGCGCCCCTGGGTGTTGGACCCGGAAGGATCAAAGGTTTTGACCGCTGTGGCGCTAACTGCCTGCGTTATGGTTGTCGGATCAGTTAATGGAATAAATTCATGGGCGGAGTTTTCGGGGGGGCAGGGGGAGCAATGCTCCCCCTGGTGGCTGAAATATGTAATTGCATTGTCAACGAACTGGCAAAAATAAATAAATGTTTTTGACCGTAATGTTTTTTTTAAAGTCCAAAATAAACTGCAGTATATTGTGACGGTTAAATGAATCATGTTATATTTTGTTTTGTTTCTTAATATCTACTGTGTACTGTATCCTGTTGCAACTACTGGTTTTGAACATCATCTAATCTTGGACTTCATGGTTTCGTGGTGAGTGTAACTTGTGTGCCATCATGTGCGCGCGAGTTTGCGCATATGTGTGCATGCGCGCCGGTTCGCGTGCATGCGCGCCGGTTCGCGTGAGAGTGCGAAAGTGCTTAACAATTTTTGCCCCCCGACGCAAAAGTCAAACTACGCTTATGAATAAATTAATATTTTAACTGCATCAGAAGAACATCGTTCCGGTCCTTTACGGAACAGTAACGTTTACGAAATGCGAGTTAGCGAAGCGCGTCGACCAGGTTACTCTTGGTCAAACATCTCAGTAGCTTTAAGCATTAGCATTAGCTCCTTCAAGTTGCTTGTGCAAATTACAATAAAATGTAAACAAGCGCTCTGCAGACAGGATAACTGTCCTCCGTCAGTTGTCCCTCTGCATTCTTAAAAAACAAACAAACAAAAAAACAAAATATGCACAGACCTTGGATTTCGGTAAATGTCCTGCGTGCTATCACCACTTTCTGCCATGCTAACGTTACGATGCAGATGTTACAAGCTAAATATTCACGCAAGACACAGTCGTGAGTCACTCGCAGACTTGAATGAGGCTGATATTCCATATCCTGGTAATCGACTGCGATAATGCGATGAAGTCAAACATAAACGGTAATCGTTATCACGTAAAATTTTACCGCGCTTTACCGTAATACCGGTAACCGTTCCATCACTAGTAATAGTATAGTTATAGTAGTAGTGTAATAGAATCATATCTGTCCTTCATCCTTCAGGTTGCGCTGGTAACCTGATGTAATGAGGACGCTGGTGCTGTGGAAGACATTACAGGTGGTTAATTATCAGACTTTAGTCGGATGGAGGAGGGCCGAAGAACGAGAGAAAAGGATGTACGCTTGTCTATCGAGGGAAAGTGTTGTCGTGGCAACCCAACACACGTGCAGAGAGGGAGCACACGCGTGCACAGACGTGGCTGAAGGCCAGGCTGCGCTCTGGTTGGTCCGCTGAATAATTCATGCTGCTCGGAGGCAGCACACATGACGGAGGAGATCCGGTGTTCCTCGCTGTGTGTTCAGGTGAGCGCGACCCCTGACCTCTGCAGCCACCAGGTACAGAGGGAAGTCAGCGGCTGGAAGACGAGGCAGAGCTCCTGATTGGTCGGAGACTGGAGACAAACCTCAGAGGCCGATGGTTGAAATCAGGGTTGTGATAAACACGGTTACGTTTTATGTTTCCTGACATCCAGATGTTGCAGCATTTCAAGTTTAATTCCTTCTTTCCATCTACACTCCATCACTCTGAATGAATTAAGGAGCAACTGCTGGATCTGAGGGATTTATGCTCCAGGGTCTCTGCAGCCTGTGAAAATGATTTCACATCTGAGATAGGATTTATAAGGAAAGGGCTTCGGTCGGAAATGTTTGAAGGTTCTGAAGCAGCTCTTCAACATCAGCCTGAACCAGGAGAAGGTTCCAGAGCTGTGGAGGACATCCTGCCTTGTTCCAGGACCAAACAGATCTTACCCATCTTCTCCTAATGACTGTAGGCCTGTAGCTCTAACATCCACCATCATGAAGGTCCTGGAGAGACTTTTACTGGTTCATCTGAATAAGCAAACAAGCTGCTTATCATGGTAGTTTTGTTGTTGAACACACCGTCTCACACCTGCTTCAACAAACCCACAGTCATCTGGACAAAGCAGCAGCTCTGTGAGGATCAAGTTCTTCAGTTTCTCCAGAACATTTAACTCCATCCAGCTGCTTTACCATGAATGAACCTCCAGAAGACACAGCTGGATGTCTCCACCATTACCTGGACCACTGACGACCTGACTAACTGACCACAGCTGGAGAGACTGAATGGTTGAGTGTCTGAGCTGGTGGTCAGCAGCTAAGGAGAACCACAGGGGACTGGACTCTGACCACTGATCTTCACTCTGGACACCTCAGACCTCCAGAACCAGTCAGAGTCCTGACATCTGCAGAAACACTCAGATGAATCAGTGGTGGACCAGAGACTGAGGACAGAGAACTGTTGGACCAGAGACTGAGGACAGAGAACTGCTGGACCAGAGACTGAGGACAGAGGACTGCTGGACCAGAGACTGAGGACAGAGAACTGCTGGACCAGAGACTGAGGACAGACAACTTTTGGACCAGAGACTGAGAGACTGCTGGACCAGAGACTGAGGACAGAGAACTGCTGGACCAGAGACTGAGGACAGAGAACTGATGGACCAGAGACTGAGGACAGAGAACTGCTGGACCAGAGACTGAGGACAGAGAACTGCTGGACCAGAGACTGGGGACAGAGAACTGTTGGACCAGAGACTGAGGACAGAGGACTGCTGGACCAGAGACTGAGGACAGAGAACTGCTGGACCAGAGACTGAGGACAGACAACTTTTGGACCAGAGACTGAGAACAGAGGACTGCTGGACCAGAGACTGAGGACAGAGAACTGCTGGACCAGAGACTGAGGACAGAGAACTGATGGACCAGAGACTGAGGACAGAGAACTGCTGGAACAGAGACTGAGGACAGATAACTGATGGACCAGAGACTGAGGACAGAGAACTGCTGGACTAGAGACTGAGACAGAGAGACTGCTGACCGGAGACTGAGAACAGAGACTGCTGGACCAGACTGAGGACAGAGAACTGATGGACCAGAGACTGAAGACAGAGAACTGTAAGACCAGAGACTGAGGACAGAGAACTGTTGGACCAGAGACTGAGGACAGAGAACTGCTGGACCAGAGACTGAAGACAGAGAACTGTAAGACCAGAGACTGAGGACAGAGAACTGCTGAACCAGAGACTGAAGACAGAGAACTGTAAGACCAGAGACTGAGGACAGAGAACTGCTGAACCAGAGACTGAGGACAGAGAACTGCTGGACCAGAGACTGAGGACAGAGAACAGTTGGACCAGAGACTGAGGACAGAGAACTGCTGGACCAGACTGAGACAGAGATGGACCAGAGACTGAGACAGAGACTGAGGACCAGAGACTGAGGAACAGAGAACTGCTGGACCAGAGACTGAGGACAGAGAACTGCTGGACCAGAGACTGAGGACAGAGAACTGATGGACCAGAGACTGAGGACAGAGACTGCTGGACCAGAGACTGAGGACAGAGAACTGCTGGACCAGAGACTGAGGACAGAGAACTGTTGGACCAGAGACTGAGGACAGAGAACTGCTGGACCAGAGACTGAGGACAGAGAACTGCTGGACCAGAGACTGAGGACAGAGAACTTTTGGACCAGAGACTGAGACAGAGGACTGCTGGACCAGACTGAGGACAGAGAACTGCTGGACCAGAGACTGAGGACAGAGAACTGATGGACCAGAGACTGAGGACAGAGAACTGCTGGACCAGAGACTGAGGACAGAGAACTGATGGACCAGAGACTGAGGACAGAGAACTGCTGGACTAGAGACTGAGGACAGAGGACTGCTGGACCGGAGACTGAGAACAGAGGACTGCTGGACCAGAGACTGAGGACAGAGAACTGATGGACCAGAGACTGAAGACAGAGAACTGTAAGACCAGAGACTGAGGACAGAGAACTGTTGGACTAGAGACTGAGGACAGAGAACAGTTGGACCAGAGACTGAAGACAGAGAACTGTAAGACCAGAGACTGAGGACAGAGAACTGCTGAACCAGAGACTGAAGACAGAGAACTGTACGACCAGAGACTGAGGACAGAGAACTGCTGAACCAGAGACTGAGGACAGAGAACTGCTGGACCAGAGACTGAGGACAGAGAACAGTTGGACCAGAGACTGAGGACAGAGAACTGCTGGACCAGAGACTGAGGACAGAGAACTGATGGACCAGAGACTGAGGACAGAGAACAGTTGGACCAGAGACTGAGGACAGAGAACAGTTGGACCAGAGACTGAGGACAGAGAACTGCTGAACCAGAGACTGAAGACAGAGAACTGCTGGACTAGAGACTGAGGACAGAGAACTGCTGGACCAGAGACTGAGGACAGAGAACTGCTGGACCAGAGACTGAGGACAGAGAACTGTTGGACCAGAGACTGAGGACAGAGAACTGCTGGACCAGAGACTGAGGACAGAGAACTGTTGGACCAGAGACTGAGGACAGAGAACTGCTGGACCAGAGACTGAGGACAGAGAACTGCTGGAACAGAGACTGAAGACAGAGAACTGCTGGACTAGAGACTGAGGACAGAGGACTCCTGGAACAGAGACTGAGGACAGAGAACTGCTGGAACAGAGACTGAGGACAGAGAACTGCTGGACTAGAGACTGAGGACAGAGAACTGCTGGACCAGAGACTGAAGACAGAGAACTGTAAGACCAGAGACTGAGGACAGAGAACAGTTGGACCAGAGACTGAGGACAGAGAACAGTTTGACCAGAGACTGAGGACAGAGAACTGCTGAACCAGAGACTGAGACAGAGAACTGTGGACAGAGACTGAGGACAGAGAACTGCTGGACCAGAGACTGAGGACAGAGAACTGCTGGACCAGAGACTGAGGACAGAGAACTGTGGACCAGAGACTGAGGACAGAGAACTGCTGGGACCAGAGACTGAGGACAGAGAACTGCTGGACCAGAGACTGAGGACAGAGAACTGCTGGACCAGAGACTGAGGACAGAGAACTGCTGGACCAGAGACTGAGGACAGAAAACTGCTGGACCAGAGACTGAGGACACAGAGAACTGCTGGACCAGAGACTGAGGACAGAGACTGCTGGACCAGAGACTGAGGACAGAGACTGCTGAGACAGAGACTGAGGACAGAGAACTGCTGGAACAGAGACTGAGGACAGAGAACTGCTGGACTAGAGACTGAGGACAGAGAACTGCTGGACCAGAGACTGAGACAGAGAACTGCTGGACCAGAGACTGAGGACAGAGAACTGCTGGACCAGAGACTGAGGACAGAGAACTGCTGGACCAGAGACTGAGGACAGAGAACTGCTGAACCAGAGACTGAGGACAGAGAACTGCTGAACCAGAGACTGAGGACAGAGAACTGCTGGACCAGAGACTGAGGACAGAGAACTGCTGGACTAGAGACTGAGGACAGAGAACTGCTGGAACAGAGACTGAGGACAGAGAACTGTAAGACCAGAGACTGAGGACAGAGAACTGCTGGACCAGAGACTGAAGACAGAGAACTGCTGGACTAGAGACTGAGGACAGAGAACTGCTGGACTAGAGACTGAGGACAGAGAACTGCTGGAACAGAGACTGAGGACAGAGAACTGTAAGACCAGAGACTGAGGACAGAGAACTGCTGGACCAGAGACTGAGACAGAGAACTGCTGGACCAGAGACTGAGGACAGAGAACTGCTGGACTAGAGACTGAGGACAGAGAACTGCTGGACCAGAGACTGAGGACAGAGAACTGATGACCAGAGACTGAGGACAGAGAACTGGTGGACCAGAGACTGAGGACAGAGAACTGATGGACCAGAGACTGAGGACAGAGAACTGCTGGACCAGAGACTGAGACAGAGAACTGTTGGACCAGAGACTGAGGACAGAGAACTGATGGACCAGAGACTGAGGACAGAGAACTGCTGGACCAGAGACTGAGGACAGAGAACTGCTGGACCAGAGACTGAGGACAGAGAACTGCTGAACCAGAGACTGAAGACAGAGAACAGTTGGACCAGAGACTGAGGACAGAGAACTGATGGACCAGAGACTGAGGACAGAGAACTGATGGACCAGAGACTGAGGACAGAGAACTGTTGGACCACGTTGTGGTGTGGAGACAATCATCTAATTTAAATGTCAACAAGACAAAGGAGATGATTGTGGATTGTAGGAGGACGAGGAACAAGTCCAACAGCATCTCCATCATGGAGGAGAAGTGGAGGTGGTGGAGGAGGATAAACACCTGGGGGTTCACCTGGACAGCAGTCAGAGGCTCCTGCAGCCAGAACCATCTACAGTGACTCTGGAGATACTTAAAGACAACCACTACAACAATTTATTTCCCTTTGGGGATCAATAAAGTATCACTGAATTGCATTTTAAAGACAGTGCAGGTTGTTGTGTTGTTGAATGTCTGAACGGATCATTCCAAGAACTTGGTTTTCACTGAGCCAGATCTGTTATCATCTCGTGATCGTGAGTTAATTACTTACTGATTTGGTCAGTGCCTCCAAGTGGGTCGTAGCACGTTTCGGTGCGCCAGTATTTCAGACCAAGGTGGTGATATTTTAGAGCTGTTTACAGGTTTGAAATGCATAAACGAAACGATTCTCCTTCCAGACCTGTTTCACGTTTTGCCACGAGATGTTTGAGGTCATGAAATAATGATGGATGGAAAGCGGGGAGCTATAATGTGAACCGTGATGAGCATGTGCAGAGACTTCCTCTGCTGCTGTTCTGGTTAATAATGCATGAGAGTTGTGGAGGTGTCGGAGTCGTCTTCATGCTGCTGCACTGCAGCTGGTCCGAGTCCTGCTGAAGTCCCAGCGAGGTCTCCTGAGAATAACGGTGCTCCTGCAGAGCATCGAAACCTGCAGGAATTATCATGCAACACATGAGGCTGTTTACAAACTGGAGCTGCTCCGCCGCTGCTTCCTCTTCATCATTGTCTTTGTCCTGCCCTTGTTTTGTCTTTCCTTTTCTACTCCATTCCCCCTTTAATCCCTCATTTTCTTTTTTCCTTTGTCTTTTGTCTTGATCCTATCTTCTCCAGTCCTGTCTGGCTTACAGCCACCTTCAGATCAAACAAGCCAGATTCAGATCCTGATCGGAGCTCACGGAGGCTTTAGAGATTACTTTCAGATAAATGGAGTAGGGGTGCACGATAACTATCGGGCCGATAACAGGAAATTATGACGTCATTCCGAAAGGTCCAATATCACGACAAATAGCCCCGATAACATATATATTTTTGTCAACACGGCAGTGCCTCGCTCCCTCTGAGCCTTAAATGACCGGCAGTGAATGTTATGTTCACGTAACGTTGGCATAATCAGCAAAAACAATTTCTCCAGTAAGGAAAATCAAGAATACCCCCTCATGCCAGAAAACAACTCGTTAAGTCGGTCATAATTTTAGTAGTTGCTAACTTGAATCGATATTCGCAGTATTTCCGCTCATGTTACACATAAAGATGAAAAATAGAAAAGGCTGAAAGATCGACTAGCAAACAAGGGAACATGGGAATTTACGTTACACCTTGAATGCAGCATGCATTGTGCTGATCACAACAAACATGGCGGCGTGGAACTTCGTTATAGTTTCAGAAGAAGATAGTTTGGTGGTTATTGGTGACGAATCCGAGCGAATTCTACGAGGAGGGAAGCACAAGCTTTAATACGTAAAACCTGATCAGCCACCTACAACATAACAATCGCTTTCATGGAGTTTTGAAATCGTGCTAACGCAAGCTAATGCTAACGTTTGCAAGCCAGCAGCAGTCTCCTCTCCCCTCATCTCTCTCATCTAAAGCTTCCATGAGATAAAAAAAAACAAAAAAATCACTGAACCTCATTTACTTTAATTAAAGGTATTAATTTAAATGGAACCACAAGTCAAAATCCTTTAAATGTAAATCCTTTTCAATTCGTAATTCTGATGAATGTATTTCCATCAGTTCAAGGAGCCTTTATTTTTTTATATCAGTCAGTAATGAACCTTATTTAAGTTAATGTGAGATATCAAATAGGTTTGTTTGATAGCTTTACGAAAATGTTTGAGAGGCTTGCCAATAGTTTTTCAATGGAAGAAATAAATATATGTTCATTTAAAGAGTCCAAACTAGTTTTGATTTTGTTCATAGTATTGATGTAATGATCTTAGGTATGTGTGTGTTATCGGTATCGTATCGGCCTTTAGGAGCTGAAAGTTATCGGTTATCGGTATTGGTTTTAAAAAACAGTTATCGTGCATTCCTACCTCATCTCTTTCAACTTCGACCCCCCTAAAGAAGGGACAAATTGTCGTTTTTGTCATCTATAGAAAATGTTGACCCCCCCCCAATTGTCCTTGTATAATTCCCACTCTGGGTTCGGCTTTGTAAAACTAGCTGAAGATAAGGAACGGCCACTAAAGTGTACGTTTTGTTTTGTCTGGGTAAGTTTTATTTTCGAGGTGATTTAACGCATTTGAGTTAAGGCGACTTTGCTTTGCAGTGAGACCTACAGATGGGCCCTGCTCCCCCCACCCAGGGATAAAATAAATAACAGCCGTAAATCATCACCAATTCTATCCAGGCAGGAAGTGTCATTTTTATTTACTAATCTGCATATGAAACTGGATCAGCTTGAGGTGCAGCCGTCGCTGATGAGATCTGCATGTAGATAGCTTCTCCTGAGCTTCTCTCTTTCTACCTTTCTTCCTCTCTGTCTCTGGAGATTTACTTTTATTCTTTCATATTGATTTTTTTTTATTTTTTTAAGTCCCACATGTCATAACTGTTTAGAGGAGCATCCCTACCGTCTCCCTCTCTGAGCCCGGAGATGTTTCAGTCTGATTTACTGCCGCCCTCTCCCTCAGTCAGATAATTCACTGGCTTCTGGGTTTCACTTCTCCTCTCCCAGGAGGAAACTCGCGAGGAGACAAATCATAATTCCTCGCCTAATTAAAGCTGGAAGGAAAAGTGGCTGTTTTGGGTGTCTGGTCATGCATCCAGCGGCAAACGCTTGCATCATTTTCCTGAATGTTCACTCACCTTGTGCCTGCGATGATGTAACCGTCCCTGCTGCTTTGAGAGCAAATGAACCAAGCAGGGAAACCTGTCGGGATAAACTCAGTCCAGATGATAAAACGTCCTCATGAATCATCTTTACCGTGCAGTTAAAGTCATTATCAAACCAAACCACAGCTGTCTAATTATCGTGGGCACCTTACTGGGTAAATACCAGTTAATATCTGCATAAATACATGGGGATTCATGGGTAAACTGTAACTACTGGGAAATTAGAAGGTAATTTCTTAGTAAATAGTTACAAGTTATCAGGTAAATACTAGGCAATTACCGGGTAAAAATATGTCATTACTGTCACTACGCAGGTTGATTGGTAAAACATAATCCATAATTCCTGGATAAATACCTGGTAGTTTTCAGTATATGTCTAGCAAATACCAGGTAACTAGTTCTTGTATTTACCAGGTAAATATCAGGTAACTACCAGGAAAATTAGTTGTCATTTTTGAGTAAATACATGGTAATTACCAGGTAAATATCTCAGGTAATATCATCCTAACTAAGTCACATATAGACACATTCAGTGGGTTTATAGACTACAATATGCAGTTACAGGATAGCTATCAGGCTATTATTGTGCAAATACCTGGTAGTTGTCACAAAAATATTTAGTAAATACCAGGCAACTTGTTGGTATTTACCAGATAAATATCAGGTAAATATTTTTAATACCAGGTTTAAATTATACAATATCCAATGACTATGTATCTGTAATTATTGAGTAAATGGATGGCAGTAGTCAGAAATATATCTTGCAAATACTAGGTATTTATATGGTACTACTGGGTAATTACATGGGGAAACTACTTGGGAATTACATTTAATTACTTTGCTATTACTTGGTAAATACAGCTTATTACCAGGTTATTACCTGGTAAATACCTGGTTAATACCGGACTGTAAAAGGAAGCGTTACCCTTTGCAGGTCCTCAGTGTTTATCTGTTTTAGATGCAGCTCAGACACGGGATCTGAAACCTGAGCTGAAGTTCAGCAGTGATCCTGCTGTGATCCAGCCCCAGCTGTGATCCAGCACCTTCTGTGATCCAGCACCTGCTGTGATCCAGCCCCAGCTGTGATCCAGCCCCAGCTGTGATCCAGCCCCAGCTGTGATCCAGCCCCAGCAGTGATCCAGCACCAGCAGTGATCCAGCCCCAGCTGTGATCCAGCACCAGCTGTGATCCAGCCCCAGCTGTGATCCAGCACCAGCTGTGATCCAGCCCCAGCTGTGATCCAGCCCCAGCAGTGATCCAGCACTAGCAGTGATCCAGCCCCAGCTGTGATCCAGCCCCAGCAGTGTTCCAGCACCAGCAGTGATCCAGCCCCAGCTGTGATCCAGCCCCAGCTGTGATCCAGCCCCAGCTGTGATACAGCACCAACAGCATTCCAGCAGCTGTGATCCAGCAGCATCCAGCCGGCCCAGCTGTGATCCAGCCCCTTTCAATTCAAACTTTTTGCTGTGATCCAATGTAAACATCTGATAGGATCCAGCAAGACGTGGTGAGATACAAGTCTGATCCACGAGCAGACCGCCGCGCAGCCATCACATGATCTCGAAACCTTCGGGTGAGTTCGCCGTCTCTTACGAATCCAGCTAAGCGGTCAGCACTGGCCAGCGCTCCTCTCTGAATCCCTGCCTGTGGGCCTTGGCTTCGGGGCAAAGCTGCTCTGAAACCGCAGCACGGTGGTCTCTAGTTTCATCCCTGTGGAGTAGAGGTCTTCACAGGTCCACTTTCATGGACCCGAACCCAAATGGACCCGTGAAAATTCGACCCGAAACCGACTCGACCCGAGCTCTTATCATAAGTCCCGGAGTCCGAACCCGAATGGACCCGGAATATTTGGACCCGGAACCGACCCGATCCAAGTCTTTAGTTTCCGACCACGAACCGAACCGAGTTACCTAAATAGAACCGAGACAATCCAGCCCATAGCTGCTCATGTTAAAGTTGTCTATCGTTGAATAAAATTTGATTTTCTTACCTAAAGTTGTCTTCTTCTACGGTTCAGTTGCTACATAGGCTACGTGATGTAAACAACAATAAATCTACGTCGTTATTTTCTTTGTGGATACAGATGCTATTGGTAGCAACTGCTAATGCTAATAGCCTACACGGTCAGGACGTGTCGTAAATATGTTCTCTCATCCAATGTTGTCATGTTGGCGATCCGTTGTGCTTTACAGCTGCCGGGCAAACCGCTAATAACACACTACAGCAACACGATTGTTTCATGACAAATACGCCACGTTAATGAATAATTAATTAAACTACCCCGAGTCCTGACATTGGCTGCCACCGCCAATATCTTTACCTCTCTCGAGTAAACACGGACCCAGCCTGTCAGAAAACACCGACCGGACCCCACACTAACTGTACTGATTCCAACCTAAACTCGGAGTCACGTCTTTTGAATGGACCCGAGACCCGATTCGGGTCAGGTCGGAACCTCGGGTTTTCGGGTTGTCGTGTTGTTCCGAAGACCTCTACTTTGGAGGCTTTCAGGTCTCACACTTCATGAAAGTTTCTTTGACCAGTTTCACTTTTCTGCTTCAGCCATGAAAAACGTGACATTTCGATAAATTTCCAGACTTTAGGTTGAGACATTAATAAAAACAGGTGAGGGATGCGTAAACTGAGCTCGGGGTGAAGTTTCTCAGCTGAAAAGCAGAAAAAGAACCACTGCCATTCCACTTTGGGGCTTTTGGTGGAAACCAGGATCGTTGTTGGTTTTTAAAGACTGTCGGAATGATAAAACTTCTGAACAAGACATAATCCACTCTGGGCAAACAGCCGGTCATCAATCCAGCCTTTTCTCCCTCTACAGTCCAACATGGCGTCTCTGTGTTTTGGCAGCCGTTCAGACTGATGGATGAACCGCCTCCTGCTGCCAAGCTCGCTTCCCTCCGACAGCCTAATTCTCCTCCCGGAGATTAATGTCGGCCGGAGAGGCGGGCCGCTGGTCCCTCTGCAGTCAGGGCTCCTCTGACCTCTGTCAATCCACTCGCTGGCCGTCAACCCCTCTGCAACAACGGCGCTGTAATTAAGACGATTTTTCTGTGAGCCTCTGAGGGACTGAGTCAGCAAAATAAAAAGAGGACAAAAGGAACGAGGAGAAATTAAGGACAAGTGAGCAAAAGCAAAGAGAAGCAGCCAATAACTGTGAAGAAGGAAGCCTCAGGAGTCAGTGCTTATCTCTCTGTGTGGGTGGGTGGCTTTGAAAGGACTCGTCTGCAGGAGTCCATGAACAGTTCTGTTTTAAACAGCCTGGATCCACCTCAGAGTCAACGTCCGTGTCTAGAAGATGGATGCAACCGTTGGCTTGTTCGCCTGTTTCCAGCTCAGCTGAACAGGAACCTGTCGGAGCCATCGATCGTGAGCTCGCAGGCCTGCCGGGTTTTACAGAAACTTCAGAGGGGGATCGTGGGGGCGGTGTCATGGCAGCCCCGCCCACCCACACTTCTTCTTCTCTGGTGCAGTTTACGGCTGTCGCACAGATAAACTCTGACGGATCAGTTGTAGGCTGTTCAGTCCAAGCGGGCTGAGGAATCCACCACATTTAGACTTTAGCTTTGCCTCCCGACACTTATAAAGATAAGAAGCTTTTATTTTGTCTTCAGCTCTGAACGACGAGCACACTTCAAGCACAGAGTCCAGTCGTCCATAGACGGATGATTCCAGCCCCCTTTCCTGCTTTTAGTGTAACATAAGGTTTTATTTCAGCAACGTTGACGTCACGCTGGTGTTAGTGGCCAAACGTGCCAGAGGGATTGTTGAGCATCACTGACCTGAATCATTTCAGCTCTGCTGGGACCGATGAAGCCTGCTGAAGCCTGGTGAAGTTCTGGTGAAGTCTGGTGAAGCCTGGCGAACCCTGCTAAAGCCTGGTAAACCCTGGTGAAGCCTCTTGAACCCTGGTGAACGCTGCTGAAGCCTGGTAAACTCTGGTGAAGTCTGTTGAACCCTTGTGAAGTCTGTTGAACCCTTGTGAAGCCTGGTGAACCCTGCTGAAGCCTGATGAACCTTGGTGAACCTTGGTAAAGTCTGTTGAATCCTGTTGAACCCTGGTAAACGCTGGTGAAGCCTGTTGAACCCTGCTGAAGCCTGGTGTACCCTGGTGAACACAGGTGAAGCCTGGTGAAGTCTGTTGAACCCTGGTGAACCCTGGTGAAGCCTGGTGAACCCTGCTGAAGGCTGGTGAAGCCTGGTGAACTCTAGTGAAGCCTGTTGAACCCTGGTGAAGCCTGGTGAACCCTGGTGAAGCCTGGTGAAGCCTGGTGAAGCCTGTTGAACCCTGGTGAAGCCTGTTGAAACCTGCTGAAGCCTGGTGAACCCTGGTGAACCCTGGTGAAGCCTGGTGCCTGGTGAAACCTGGTGAACCTGGTGAACCCTGGTGAACCCTGGTGAACCCTGCTGAAGCCTGGTGAAGCCTGTTGAAGCCTGGTGAACCCTGGTGAACCCTGGTGAACCCTGCTGAAGCCTGGTGAAGCCTGTTGAAGCCTGGTGAAGCCTGGTGAAGCCTGGTGAAACCTGGTGAAACCTGGTGAACCCTGGTGAACCCTGGTGAACCCTGCTGAAGCCTGGTGAAGCCTATCGCCGCCAGCATGCAGCTGGCAGGATGATTGACAGCAGGTCCCAGATACTCCTGCTGGGAGGGTCCACAGATGATCTGCTGTGGCTGCACAACTTGGACGTTTCAACATTGGAGCCCCTGGTGGTCAGTCTGGGAACTACAACAAAACCTGCATCCCTGCCCACAAGCGAGGATGATGGCGATTTAGTGGGAATGTGCAGAAGCTCAGCAACCAACAGCTGTCTTTGGCCAAATGTTTTGCATCTCGATTCTGTTGTCTGTGAAGATTTAAAAACGGGTCTGTGGAGCATTTCTGCCGATCTGCAGCTCATGGAGCGCTCTGATACAAGCAGACCCTAAATCAGTTTTATTTGACAGGAATTTATACGTTAAATGGCATGTATATTTGATTAAACAGTTATGTCTAAATGTACCACATTTGGAAACTTAGATGTTCCTCTTGAAGAACATCTCTAAAACTCTGACCTGGAGACATGTACTCTGCTTTTTAATGCTTCTGCTCTAGTGTCACATGTTGCCTTCATTTCCATGCCACATTCACCTATTGAACACACCTTGTATTTTTCGAGATATTCTCACTTTAAAGGAGACGTGTCCTGTTGGAGCTGGGATCTCCACAATGAGCCTCGCTAGGAGCCTGACCCGACAAACGTCCAGATTGTAGTTTGGAGGCCGTGAAAGAGCTGACCGCTGTTTTACTGCAGCTTTGCATCCATCCAGCGGCCCATGGGCTTCTGTGACTTCATGGTTGGTCAGACGGTGAAACACCCTGATGTCATGGTGATGACTGAGCGGCTTCACTGCTGCTCCTGCTGACTTCTCTAAGTGTATATGTGTGTTTAGAGCTCTGTTTTATCGTCATATCAGGAGGATTTCTAGTCACGTGACAGCCCCCCCCCCCCCCCCCCCCCCAATGGTCTGGTATGATTTGCAGAACATCCAGACTGTTACTGCAGTCGGTTTTCCTCCCAGACGATGTTGATGTTTTAAAGGAGTGAATCATGTACTTGTTACTGCCGACAAGCTGCTCCTCTGTAACCGTGACCCACTCTGTCACTAACACGCTGCCATGAAGGCAGGATCCAACTCTGCTGTCCCTGCAGCCGCTATTGTGGCTGCTGCGGCTGCACCTGCAGCAGCGGACCAGACGGCTTCATTTGCTGCCTGCTTGCTCAGGCTCCAGAGGTGAACGCAGTGTGAGGGACTTTGAGGAAGACTTGTGCACTTTCCCCCATGTTTTTGTGTAAATAAAGCATCATAAAAATCCCCTGATTGTAGCGGGTCTCAGTACGAGGCAAATACAGCCTCAGGTGAGCAGCACCACATGATTTTTCTTTTAACTGAGCTGTTATTTATTCAGCAAAAACCTGTCGGCAGTTTTTCCAGAGGATTTAAGAGGGTGATGGTGGATTCACTCAGAGGCGCTGCTTCAACGCACAGAGGCCGGTGTTTCTGACGGTTCTGATGGTTTCTTCCTGTGTGCTCGCCTCCGTGTACAAGTTCATTGACAAGCTCCAGCTGAGTAGTGGAAAACATTAGTTAGTAGATGTCCCTGCATTTTACCCCAACCTCACACCATGCAGTGCTAGAAATGACGATTGAGGTTGTTTTCACCTAAAACCAGTCCATTCATGCTTTTCTAGAACCGGGTTGAGAAGGTCTGAGCAGAAATTTCCAAACCTCCCTTACCCCGGCCCACTCCTATAACTCTACCCAGAGGACACCGAGGCTTTCCAAGACCAGTTGAACAATATTGTTTCTCCAGAGACTTGGATCTGCCTCGGAGCCTGGTTCTGATGGGGACGTGTCTGAAACACCTTCCTCCATCATGCAGGAATCCTAAACAGCTGTGTTATCAGGAGCTCCTAGCCCCTTGTAGGGTCTCCCAACAGTTCCCTGTGAGGTTCCACAAAAAGTGCAACAAGAAATCCGAGCGGCAGCATCCCCACTTCCAGGTTGAATCCACCCTGGAAATAGGAAGAAGTTGGAGTCCTTAGATTGACACCAGGGGGCCCGTTCCAAAAGTGAGCAATGTTGAAATGTCCAGCTTTACAGCAGAAATAAAGCTATGTAAGCCTATTAAAACCATATTTATAATTCAGGATACTGGGTTTACTGGTGAGAGCTTTTGCTGTCTGGACTTCAGACACATTACATGCAGGAAGCGCGGTAAAGGTCGGGCGTTGATGTTGATTGGACCGGCCTTGTGAGGTGGAGGTCTTAGTGTTACAATATGATTCCCTTTTGTTTAAACTGGGCACTTTGCAATAGTGTGATTTTAGCCAAGAATCACCTCCAAGGTACCATCTGGCTATGAAGGTATCCAGATGGTATCTTGATGGTAGCTGGGTACCAAGGTATCCAGATGGTATCTTGATGAAAGCTGGGTATCATGGTATCCAGATGGTATCTTGATGGTAGCTGGGTACCAAGGTGTCCAGATAGTACCTTGATGATACCTGGGTACCAAGGTATCCAGATGGTACCTTGATGATAGCTGGGTACCAAGGTATCCACATGGTATCTTGATGGTAGCTGGGTACCAAGGTGTCCAGATGGTACCTTAATGATACCTGGGTACCAAGGTGTCCAGATGGTATCTTGATGGTAGCTGGGTACCAAGGTGTCCAGATGGTACCTTGAATGATACCTGGGTACCAAGGTGTCCAGATGGTACCTTGATGATACCTGGGTACCAAGGTATCCAGATGGTACCTTGATGGAAGCTGGGTATCAAGGTATCAAGATGGTACCTTGATGGTACCTGGGTACCAAGGTATCCATATGGTACTTTGATGGAAGCTGGGTATCAAGGTATCCAGATGGTACCTTGATGGAAGCTGGGTATCAAGGTATCCAGATGGTACCTTGATGATACCTGGGTACCAAGGTATCCAGATGGTACCTTGATAACCTGGGTACCAAGGTATCCAGATGGTACCTTGATGGTACCTGGGTACCAAGGTATCCAGATGGTACCAGGAAGAGTGGGGCTGATTGAAACAAAGGTTTTGCACATTCAGCTGTGTTGTAATGAGAACTTTGCTTTTACAAACATAAATTTAACTCATTAATGGTTGTAATGTTTGGTCAGGTTTTGCAGCCTTTCTGATTTACTTCCTTTGTTTGCATCCCCAGAAGTCTTGTGTTCTCGTGGATATGCACTCTTGCACTGTGGTTGCATCATGCTTGTGAAGATGCGTGTTTAATTTACTTTATGGACCTCGTGAGTCACTTCTAATTGCTCCTTGTGCGATACATTGGTGAGTCCATTAATTCCAAAGAGGACCTGCGTAATCTCTGACGTAGTCACAAAAGTCCTTCTGGTGCTGTTTGCCTTGTGTAGGCTGATGGATTTCAAATTGTGTGATGGATTTTGGAGAAACTGTGAGACAGCCTGACTTTGGAGAAGCGGAGGACTCAGATCAGCATCTGGCTGCAGAACTGGGTCATTGTTTCTGGGGCTCTGCTCATAACATGCTCTACTTTATTTCCTCTGTCATGCTGGACGTTTTGGCTGCTTCAGTTGTCACTAATAGGGAAGCAGTAAAAGAGGACCAGTAGCTGCCATTGTCAGTCGTTCAATGTCATCACTTGTCACAAGAAATTACAAGACTCTTTCAAAATCCAAACATTACTCACCAACGTCCAAGATGGCAATGAATGTTTGGACCAACCCTGGCCCACATCTGGCCCACATCTGGCCCATATTTGGCCTTGAATGATGCCCCCGATTCATGGTGTGTGAGCCTAAACTCAGCCACGTTTCCACCAGATTCAGATCAAATCTACACTGTCTTTGGTCCTCACACCTGTAAACCAGGTCAGACCCAGTTTATGATATTTGGTTGATATTTGGCCCATAGAACAGAGGCCATAATCCAGTAAAGGCCTGGTTCATGACCCACATATAGCTTGCCAAGACCATAACAAGCCTGTTGCAGGTCCTGAACTTCAGAACAAGTTTCCACTGATTTGCGTGTGATTACTGACCCAGAACGGTTTAAGTCCAGCTTGAAGACTCACTTGTTTGATTTGGTTTTCATCACCTTTTAATACGGTTTTTATTCTTCGGGTCATTTCATAACTGTATGTTTATTCCCATCGTTAAGTTATTGACTATGTATTTCCTAGTACATGATGAGGCTTGTTGTTTTATCTTGCTTTTGGTCTCTTTTTGGTTGTTTTGAAGTGTTACATAATTCAGGTTTGATTGATTGAAGGTGCCAGAAAGGAACCCAGATGAGTCCTAAACGTGGCTGATCTCTGGGATGGCTGTAAACTCAATATCTGGTCAAAATGTCACTGCTTATTATTTATCTGTGAAGTTGACCTGTTGTGCACCGTTTAGTGGATGAGACTGGATTAAAAATTAATGCTCTTTTGAAAGCAGGTCAAACATAAATAGACAGACATCAGATACGAGGTAAAGGACTAGTAAAAAGGAAACATTAGAGGAAAATAAGAGTGCTGAGAGAGAGCAGGAGTTATATAAGAGCGTGTTAGCAAACCTCCCTGCAAACCAGGGAGACAGACGAGCAGAGGACCGCAGGTGTGTGTGTTTTTAATAGATGTGTGTGCTGTGTTCTTGGGAAACATGAGAGCATGCACTCAAATCCTTGTTTCCATGGTGACTGCATCATCCTCCCCATCTGTTGGTCCTTCACACTTTCCTTCCCCGCTGTGCTTTAATATTGTTTTAGATTTCACAATCAGTTTTCTTCCGTTCCGATAGCGCCTTCGTTCCACGTACACACCTGTGCGCGTTGAGGGAAACGGTAGCCAGAGCTCGCCTTCAGTAATGAGTGCACACACACACGTGCACTTACTGGTGCTCAGGTGTGCAAACGGTCGGACGGATGTGCGTTTTACGTCTTTATGTCCGCGTGGCTTCCTGCGCTGAAGATGTGTGACATCTGCATTGAAGCGCCAACACAAACACAGAGACACGCATGTCACGTGTTTCCTGCTGAGCCTTTAGCGCCGTTACCGCACTGGTGGATGGTCGGTGCAGAACCTGGACCTGGTCCAGAATATCAGTCCATTCGTGGGGGAGTTGAAGGCTGGGTCGGAGATGTTCTGAAAACCAGTAAAATCTGTGAGTTTTGGAAAGAAAAAAGAATCAGTCACACCTCCAAAGTACATCAACGTGCCTGTTCGTCTAATACAGTGATTCCCAAAGTGTGGGCCGCGGCCCCCTGGTGGGCCGTCGCGGTACTGCAGGTGGGCCGTGAGAGGTCATTAAAATAAAACAAATATGTTTTACATGCTCTATCTTTTTTAAATATATTTTTAATTACTATAAAATATTAAAGACATGATTTAAAAACATTTAGAAGTAACAAAACAAACCAGTTAAGTGTTATTCTACCGTCATCTTAACTTAATATGACAAGTGTCACATTATTTGTTGACCCCTTACATTAATGTCAGAACGTAGCTTCTAGTCCTGTATGTTGATCACAGTTGTGATTAAAGGTTTCGGTGGGCCGCGTAGATTTTTCACATTAAAATTGGGCCTTGGTATTCTGAAGTTTGGGAACGGCTGGTCTAATAAAGTGTTTGACAGATGTTGAAAGGTCCAGTGACTTCACTTGGGGTGACTGGATGGTGTATTTGGAACCTGTCACTTCTACAGGCTTTAAAGATAAAGTTTTATTGGTGCTCACATCCATTCACAGCCATTAGACGTCATGATTGGTTGCTTTAATTTGGCAAACACTTGCTGAGCTCTGCCTGTGGTGGAAAGCTTTCTGCTTTCCGAACCTTGTCGGTCTTTGACAAGGCTGAAATTATTATGGGCTCTTGGACTTGGTCTGGGTCCAGAGCTGCTCTAGAGGTACCAGAGATTCAAATAAGATGGCCACTTTGAAGGACATCTTCATTAAAATAAAAAAATGTATTGGGAAGTGCTGCCAGGATATCAGTTCATCAGCAGCAACAGAAAACACAGAGCCAGATGCTCAGTTCAGCAGCTCACTGAGGCGTCTACAGAGCGCACAAAGGAACATTTACATGCAGATTCAGACTGTCGGCCTCTCCCCTGTCCGCTGGTTGAGCGGGTTTACGTGAGCCACATAAAAGGATCAAAAGCAGGAAATCAGCTGAGAGACTACCTGGCTTTCAGTGAAAGAGGTTTTATTTTATTTTGTGTGAGAGATTTCAGACTGCTCGCTTTATGCCTTCAGAGGACATGATGCAGATAAAAGAAATAAAGAAAAGGAAGCGTTGGTGACTCACTTTAACTCTGCTAGTGTACACTGTAAAAAAAAAAAATCGTCAAAAAACTGTAATTTTCCAGCAGCTTGGGCGCCAGAAAAATACCGTGAAATAATAGTAAAAATTTCTTTCTCATAAAATTACATTTTTTTCCATAATTAAAATACAGTTTGTAGTTGTAATTTTAACAAGATTTTGCCTTATTTTCGGGTTGTTTTTAACATTTAATTAGAAACATTTTCACATTTTAAAACAATTAAATTTACTAGAAATATGGTAAGTAAATGCTGCATTAGGAATAATAATGCTTAAATTTACAGAAATGTGCTGTTATTAATTGGTTTCAATTACATTATTTTATGTAAAGAAGTTTTATAATAATTTGTGTTTGATGTAATATAACAGTATATGACACAATAAAATGTGATTCATCTTTCAAAACATGTCAAAACAAATGTTGAAAAACTACACATTGGGTTTAAAATTGCTACAATTTTAAGGACTGTAGCCCTTATATTGTAGTGGATCTTGGTCTGCAACACCTGACAGAGACATGGTACTAGCTAAAAGAGTATTTTAACAACTTCCTGTTTTTGCACATGTCAAGTTTTGTTTTACACACTGTATCAAACAAACTCACGGGTACTCATTGGAACACAGACAGACTTAACTCAGGGTGACACAAATTAACATGTTAAATGTAAGGGGTCTGAATCAACAGGGGGTCAAACCAGCAACAGACTTTACATGGCAGCATTAAATCAAATAGCTAACAAATAAACACAGAAAAGCACCTAAACAACCAGGGCTGCAAAGGATGCTGGGAAACGACCCAAAAGGACCTGCAAGATCACTAGCAGCATATCTATCAGAGAAATGCTTTATTGAAAGCATTTAATTGCAGCTGCCTTGGTAGCGCTGATGCTCCATAAGCAGAGGCAGCAGCCCTAAGTTCAAGTCCAACTCTTTATTAATGAAATGAAATGAAAAATAATGAAATGAAAAATACTTTATTTATCCCATAAAGGGAAATTCAACTTATTCAACTTAAATTCAACTATTATTCACCCTCTCAAGCTTTCCCCTTTCCCTATGTCTCCAGATGTCCTTTCAAAATAAATATAATTAATAATAATGTATTAATATAATGTTAATAAATATTACCGTCTAAAAATGAGAGTAATTGTAGTTATTTTCAATGAAAATATTAGTCAATTAACAAAGATGTTAGAGTAAAATTACAAATTTTTACTATTAATTCTTCAGTAATTTTAAATGATTTTTTTCCTTTTTTTTTTTTTAGAGTTTTAAAGTTGAATTTTACAGTTTATTTCCTTAAATAACAGACAAATATTTGTGAAATTACGATATATTTGTGAACGTATTTTAACAATAAATATATGAATTTCTTATGGGTTTTTTGTAAAAGAACAGAAATATTGTGTGTTTTCACAGTTACAGTGATTTAATGTTATTTTACATTTGACATGTAAAATTCACAGTCTATTTTTGTAAAATTCAGTAAAATTCTGTTATATAACAATTTTTTTTTACAGCGTACTGTCAAACTGACTCCACGCTCACTTTTCTACCCGTCTTTTTTGTCATGCATCATTCAGGAAAACATCTCCTTTTGTCCATCTCTCTGCTTTCATGTCACAGCAGCGTCTTCAGTTTTCCCTCCGTGAGGACTTTGAACACAAGTCATTGTTTCTTCTCTCAGCTGGTCTTCGAGACACAGAAGTTCTCCAGAGGAGAAAATATTCACCGTTCCTCTTTCTGTTCCTTCTTTTCCTTCCAGAAAGTCAGTGAGAAGGTTGGAGGGGCCGAAGGAACCAAGCTGGATGATGACTTCAAAGAAATGGAAAAGGTAATTATCGTGTCTAAAATACATTTCTAATCAGGATTATACACAGATGGGTTTCACAGAAGCTATATTAAAGTAGCCGCAGGGTAAAAACATGAACCTTCCCGGCTCCTTCAAAGTAAAAGTCTGAAAACAAGTCGTTACTGTGAAGGAAAGTGCAGGAAGAGTCGAGAGGTAAACTGGATTTGATCCCTGGCGGTTAATTTTGTTTAAGCGTCATTTAACTTAATAAGAGTCAATAAGTCAAATTCCACTAATATCACGGAGAAACGGCTTTAATAAAAACTGTCTCAAAGTAACAAAATTCACTAATGAGCGTCTCAAACATTCAATACAGTGATCCCTTATTTTTTATTTTCTTGGACATGTTGGGGTTAGTTAGTAAAAGTTTTTTTTAAGTCCATCAGTAAATGAAAAATCGTCTTGCTCATAGCTGCCGTTATCGTTGTGGGTAATGACAAAATGCATGATGGGAGATGTAGTTTATTGTCAATATGTGCTTTGAAGCGGTGTAAGCTTATTTTAAATTTTGAAATATTGGTTTAAAACTTAAGCCAATAATACCCAAGCTCTCGAGGGCCACATACAATGACATGACGGGCCACATTTGGCCCACGGGCCTTGTGTTTGACACGTGTTTTAGAGCATGTCTCTGCAGACGTGGGAACAGATTTGGAATATAACACATTTATCTCAATCGACTATCTTTTTTTAACTCTCCTTTGCAGTTTTCATCCAAAATTATATCCACAATTTTTGCTTCATCTCTAGAATGTTTTATTGGACCGAAGGCAGTAAATTAAATATTAAGTCCTGGTTGCTCAGGGAAAGGAAGAGCCGTGCTCGTTGTGTGTTTTTGTTCTTTTTTCTCTGATCTCAAGCCTCACCAGGACCATTTCAAAAACTGAGCACTTGCCAGCGCTGCCACCTCGGCCGGATTGGTGAGATTACGAGTTTACCCGAAGGTTTCCTGATGCCGTGACTCACTTTTACACCTCCTTACACGGTGGTCCCTGTGCAGCAGATGGGTGATCTGCAGCAGGTTTTTAGTAAGAAGGTGATTTATGTGCAAGCCATGAGCTGTTTTGGGCTGGTCTGAAACGGTCTGGACTAAAGCTGCCTTCTCACCGCCGCTGCTTCCTGGTTGAGCTACCTGACAGCAGTCTGACTAATGAATGGCAGAGCTGGGCCAGAGCTCATTTCAGCCCCAGAAGCTGCCAAACAACAAATTCAATCAGAAGGAATGTGAGAAAGTTCACTCTTCAGAGTCCAGGTGCTCTCTTTAGACCACGGGCCACATTTGGCCCGCGGGCCTTGTGTTTGACACACGTGGTTTACATGATATCTTTACATTGATATCAGGGTAAAACAAAAAAAAATAATAAAAACAAGGCAGAAAATAGTTGAGTGCTACTATCATTCTGGCCTATCACTGATATTTTTTTTTGTCTCGTTGTCCTCTGCAGAAGGTGGACATCACCAGCAGAGCGGTGCTGGACATCATGACCAAAACCACAGAGTATCTTCAGCCTAACCCAGGTACACAGCGAATCAGCTGCAGAAACAAAGCCATGGCCTGCATTGTCTCTGCTAGTCCTAACTCCTGCTCCCTCACAGCGTCCAGAGCCAAGCTGAGCATGATCAACACCATGTCAAAGATCCGCGGGCAGGATAAAGGACCCGGTTATCCACAGGCTGAGGCCGTCCTGGGCGACGCCATGTTAAAGTTTGGACGAGAGTTGGGGGAGGAGTCTTGCTTTGGTGAGTAGAAATGAAGCCACAAAAACCTGCAGTGCTGCCAGCGTGACAATATTATGTGTTTTCATGTTACAGGACAAAGATCTAAGTTTTGTGAGTGGCTTTTGTTATGTTAAGTCACATGACCAACTTGTACTGTTATCACTACATTTTTATATCTGTTTTTACCAGTTGCTAGATATAAGGTGCAACAGGTAACTGTGAGATAGAAACTCATTAACAGAGCCCCTAAAAGTGGTAGTACATCACATGACTTAGGGTTACGATTAGTCATTATCCAACATCACTTTTGTTAGCATCCAAAAGAGGTTTTAGTTGGCACACTTTACACTGAGTGATGAATGAAAGAGTTATGATGAAAGAGTGATGAATGTTACTTGCAGCTCAGTCAGACTGTGATCAGGTGTAGGTGCAGAGTAGTATTTATATGTGTAAAAGTGAAAATTAGCACTAGGAACAGTATTAATATTATTATATTATTCAATTTCTAATGTACATGGAAGTGGTCCCAGAACAGAACCCTGTGGAACACCCGTGGGCACACCAAAGAGGCTTTCTGTGAAAAATTCTGTGACCTGACCTCCTTTACTGTCAGTCTGAGAGTCCTTGCTGAAAGACGCAGGGCCTTCTGTTGAAAAAGGCGTCTTGATGGGAGCATATTCTGCTCTAAAACCCGTGCTATACACCTTTCAGCACTGGTGTTTCTTGTTCCAGATCTGCAAGCTGTCCATTCCACTAATGCACTAATGTACCCATCACAGATAAAGGCTTTTGAACCAAGAGGAGATAAGAAGGCAGACAGTCACCTGACCACGTAGCAGTTTTCCATGGTGCCTCGGTTCACTTGCTCTTGAAATCTTGAAATTTTTCCCACACTAGTGAACCTCTATACCCCTCTTTACTACTGAGAGACTCTGCCTCTCTGAAATACTCTTTTTATCCCCAATCATTTTATTGAGCTGTTGACCGTTAACTTAATTACTTGTTGGTGTTCCTTCAGGTGTTTGGAGGATTTTTTTAGTGCCACTTTTCCAGCCATTTGTTGCCCATCTCCCAACGTTTTTGAGATGCGCTGCTGCCAGTCGGGTTCAAAATTCCATCTATGGCACTCAAGATTTCCGTCACTGGGAACATCAAATCATTGTTGTTCCTTTTGCAGAATCAGTTGTCAAGTTTTTAACGTTTAACGATATCTTAAATCAAATACAAACTACCTTATTCAATAGAGAACAGGTGTAATAAAGGTCAAGTCTCCTTCCAGTTGGAGGGCGACCAACTACTCCACAGTTTATTTTATTACCCTTTCTCCTTTTCCCCTTCATCTCTTCCTTCTAGGCATGGCGCTTATTGATGCCGGTGAGGCGATCAAGGAGCTCGGGGAAGTGAAAGATGCTCTGGACATGGAGGTCAAACAGAACTTCATCGACCCGCTGCAGAACCTCCACGACAAAGACCTGAAGGAGATACAGGTGAGGAAGCTCCTGAGCATGTGGACAGATGTGATAACTGATGGAAGCTTGAGAGTTAGACAGCGTGGTTGGACCTGATGGAGTCCGTTCAGCAGTTTTCCAGATGTTAGTGACCTCTTTATTTCCAATCATTCCTCAATACAGCATCATCTAAAAAAGATGGAGGGCCGTCGTTTGGACTTTGACTACAAGAAGAAGCGCCAGGGGAAAGTTCAGGACGACGAAATCAAACAGGCGCTGGAGAAGTTCGACGAGAGCAAAGAGATTGCAGAGCAGAGCATGTTCAACCTGCTGGAGAGCGATGTAAGACCTTTTCTGATACCTAACTGAGTATGAAACACTCCCAGAGCAGAGGTCTTCGGAACAACCCGACAACCCGGAAACCCGAGGTTCCGACCCGTCCCGAATCAGGTCTTGGGTCCATTCAAAAGACATGACTTCGAGTTTGGGTCGGAATCGGTACAGTTAGTGTCGGGTCCGGTCGGTGCTCTCTGACAGGCTGGGTCTACATTTACTCGAGAGGTAAAGATATTGGTGGTGGCAGCCAATGTCAGGACTCGGTGGAGTTAAATTAATTATTCATTAAGGTGGGGTATTTGTCATGAAACAACCGTGTTGCCGTAGCGTGTTATTAGCAGTTTGCCCGGCAGCTGTAAAGCACAACGGATCACCAACATGACAACGTTGGATGAGAGAACATATTCACGACACGTCCTGACCGGTGTAGGCTATTAGCGTTAGCAGTTGCTACCAATAGCATCTGTATACACAAAGAAAATAACGACGTGGATTTATTGTTGTTTACATCAGGTAGCCTATGTAGCAACTGAACCGGGTAGAAGAAGACAACTTTAGGTAAGAAAATCAAGTTTTATTCAACACTAGACAACTTTAACATCAGCAACTATGGGCTGGATTGTCTCAGTTCTATTCGGGTAACTCGGTTCAGTTCGTGGTCGGAAACTAAAGACTCGGGTTGGGTCGGTTCCGGGTCCAAATATTCCAGGTCCATTCGGGTTTGGACTCCCGGACTCATGATAATAGCTCAGGTCGGGTCGGTTTCGGGTCGAATTTTCACGGGTCTATTCGGGTTCGGGTCCATGAAAGTGGACCCGTGAAGACCTCTATCCCAGAGCTGAAAGCTTCTAAATGCCTCTGCTCACCCGTTTTCACTGGCTAATGAAATGCTAATTTATACAAAGAGCTAAAAGAATCAGAGTCATTACAAAAAACGCTAGTAGAGCAACTTGAATCACAAAAACTAATTACATAATGTTCGAAGTAGAACAGCATACGAATGATTTAAATCTGCCACAACCACAGAAACAAACACAAACAAACAAGAATATCACAGTTAAAGTCTCAACCGACACTGGACACTGACATGAAATATTTATGTCTGTTTTTGTTTTTTTTAAAAGGCTTCTCCTGTCGCTGTAGTTGCAGATTTGACCTGCTTGTCTAAAAGTGCCGCAGGAAAACAGCCCAGCAGGGCGTGCAGCAGGTCTCAGTGGTGGAAAAAACCAGATATGCGTGTGTGTGTTGCAGATAGAGCAGGTAAGCCAGCTGGCAGCGCTGGTCCAGGCCCAGTTGGAGTACCACAGTCGTGCCGCTGAAATCCTGCAACAGCTCTCCAGCAAGATGGAGGACAGGTATCGATCCATCCTCCCACTAACACGCTGGAAATACGCCAATCAGGCCAGATCAGCGCCGTTCACCTGGAACTGTGCATCTGTTCCTTCTTTTTGTCCAGGATAAAAGAAGTGTCCGGTAAACCAAGGAAGGAGTACAGCCCTAAACCCCGGATGACCCTGGAGCTGCTCCCCCCCAGCGAGAGCCACAACGGGGGGATACACTCCGCCAAATCCCCCGGAAGATCACCAGGTAGACCATGGACAGAGGTAGACTTCATCCCAGAATGTGACTGCAACAGACGAGCAACACAGTCCTGGTTTCACATTCAGCGGTCGTTCCTGTGAACGCCAGAGTCCTCTGAAATCTGTTAGTCAGAGTGTGTTAGTGCCATCTTTCTGCCGACTCACCTGGCCAAAGACTCGCCCAGCCAAAGACTGGCCCAGCCTGAGACTCACCCAGCCTAAGACTGGCCCGGCCTAAGACTGGCCCAGCCAAAGACTCGCCCAGCCAAAGACTGGCCCAGCCTGAGACTCGCCCGGCCTAAGACTGGCCCGGCCTAAGACTGGCCCGGCCAAAGACTGGCCCGGCCTAAGACTGGCCCAGCCAAAGACTGGCCCGGCCTAGGACTGGCCCGGCCTAAGACTGGCCCGGCCTAAGACTGGCCCGGCCTAAGACTGGCCCGGCCAAAGACTGGCCCGGCCTAAGACTGGCCCGCCCAAAGACTGGCCCGGCCTAAGACTGGCCCGGCCTAAGACTGGCCCGGCCTAAGACTGGCCCGGCCTAAGACTGGCCCGGCCTAAGACTGGCCCGGACTAAGACTGGTCCGGCCTAAGACTGGCCCGGCCTAAGACTAGCCCGGCCAAAGACTGGCCCGGCCTAAGACTGGCCCAGCCGAAGACTGGCCCGGCCTAAGACTGGCCCAGCCAAAGACTGGCCCGGCCTAAGACTGGCCCGGCCTAAGACTAGCCCAGCCAAAGACTGGCCCAAAGACTGGCCCAGCCAAGACTGGCCCGGCCTAAGACTGGCCCAGCCTAAGACTGGCCTGGCCTAAGACTGGCCTAGCCAAAGACTGGCCCGGCCTTAGACTGGCCCAGCCAAAGACTGGCCCGGCCTAAGACTGGCCCAGCCTAAGACTGGCCCGGCCTAAGACTGGCCCAGCCAAAGACTGGCCCGGCCTAAGACTGGCCCAGCCAAAGACTGGCCCGGCCTAAGACTGGCCCAGCCTAAGACTGGCCCGGCCTAAGACTGGCCCAGCCAAAGACTGGCCCGGCCTTAGACTGGCCCAGCCAAAGACTGGCCCGGCCTAAGACTGGCCCGGCCTAAGACTGGCCCAGCCTGAGACTCGCCCAGCCAAAGACTGGCCCAGCCAAAGACTGGCCCAGCCAAAGACTGGCCCAGCCTGAGACTCGCCCGGCCTAAGACTCGCCCAGCCTAAGACTAGCCTGGCCTAAGACTGGTCCGGCCTAAGATTGGCCCAGCCTAAGACTCCCCTGGTCTAAGACTGGCCCTGCCTAAGACTGGCCAGGCCTAAGACTGGCCCGGCCTAAGACTAGCCCAGCCAAAGACTGGCCCGGCCTAAGACTGGCCCAGCCAAAGACTGGCCCGGCCTAAGACTGGCCCAGCCAAAGACTGGCCCGGCCTAAGACTGGCCCGGCCTAAGACTGGCCCGGCCTAAGACTGGCCCGGACTAAGACTGGCCCGGCCTAAGACTGGCCCAGCCTAAGACTGGCCCGGACTAAGACTGGCCCGGCCTAAGACTGGCCCGACCTAAGACTGGCCCGGCCTAAGACTGGCCCAGCCAAAGACTGGCCTGACCAAAGACTCGGACTCCTATGACTGGCCCAGCCTAAGACTGGTCCAGCCTAAGACTGGTCCGGCCTAAGACTGGCCCGGCCTAAGACTGGCCCAGGCAAAGACTGGCCCAGCCTAAGACTGGCCCAGCCTAAGACTAGCCCAGCTAAAGACTGGCCCGGCCTAAGACTGGCCTGGCCTAAGACTAGCCCAGCCAAAGACTAGCCCAGCCAAAGACTGGCTTAGCCTAAGACTGGCCCAGCCTAAGACCCACCCAGCCTAAGACTCGCTCTGCCAAATACTCACCCGGCCTAAGACTGGTCCGGCCTAAGACTGGCCCGGCCTAAGACTGGCCCAGCCAAAGACTGGCCCAGCCAAAGACTGGCCCAGCCAAAGACTGGCCCGACCAAAGACTCGGACTCCTATGACTGGCCCAGCCTAAGACTGGCCCGGCCTAAGACTGGTCCGGCCTAAGACTGGCCCGGCCTAAGACTGGCCCAGGCAAAGACTGGCCCAGCCTAAGACTGGCCCAGCCTAAGACTAGCCCAGCTAAAGACTGGCCCGGCCTAAGACTGGCCTGGCCTAAGACTGGCCTGGCCTAAGACTAGCCCAGCCAAAGACTAGCCCAGCCAAAGACTGGCCCAGCCTAAGACTGGCCCAGCCTAAGACCCACCCAGCCTAAGACTCGCCCTGCCAAATACTCGCCCGGCCTAAGACTGGTCCGGCCTAAGACTGGCCCGGCCTAAGACTCCCCCGGTCTAAGATTGGCCCAGCCAAAGACTGGCCCAGCCTAAGACTGGCCCAGCCAAAGACTGGCCCAGCCTAAGACTGGCCCGGCCTAAGACTCGCCCGGCCTAAGACTCGCCCAGCCAAATACTCGCCCGGCCTAAGACTGGTCCGGCCTAAGACTGGCCCGGCCTAAGACTCCCCCGGCCTAAGACTCCCCCGGTCTAAGATTGGCCCAGCCAAAGACTGGCCCAGCCTAAGACTGGCCCAGCCAAAGACTGGCCCAGCCTAAGACTGGCCCGGCCTAAGACTAAGACTGCCCAGCCAAATACTTGCCCGGCCTAAGACTGGCCTGGCCAAAGACTGGCCCGGCCTAAGAATCGCCTGGCCTAAGACTCGCCCAGCCAAATACTTGCCCGGCCTAAGACTGGCCTGGCCTAAGACTAGCCCAGCCAAAGACTGGCCCGGCCTAAAAATCGCCCGGCCTAAGACTGGCCTGGCCTAAGACTGGCCTGGCCAAAGACTCGCCCGGCCTAAGACTCGCCCAGCCAAATACTTGCCCGGCCTAAGACTGGCCTGGCCTAAGACTAGCCCAGCCAAAGACTGGCCCGGCCTAAAAATCGCCCGGCCTAAGACTGGCCTGGCCTAAGAGTGGCCCGGCCTAAGACTCGCCCAGCCAAAGACTGGTTCAGCCTAAGATGGCCCGGCCTAAGACTGGTCCAGCAAAAGACTGGCCCGACCAAAGACTCGGACTCCTAGGACTGGCCCAGCCTAAGACTGGCCCAGCCAAAGACTGGCCCGGCCTAAGACTGGCCCGGACTGAGACTGGCCCAGCCTAAGACTGGCCTGGATTAAGACTGGCCCAGCCTAAGTCTCGCGCAGCCAAAGACATGTGGCTTTAAGGGCTGGTGTGAAGACTGTAAATGCATTTTTCTTCTAGTTTTTCTTTCTAGTTTGAATGTTTTCATACATACTGGACTTACTTGTCCAAACAAAGACTTTTTCTTTGTTTGCCAGTGCAGTCATCAATATTTTCCCAAGAGCTAATCACCCCATAAAAAAAAAACAAAAAAAGGTCAGTGACTATTGAGACAAAACCATGAATGTCTCTGAGAAATTCAGACGATGTTTGTACTTGTCTGCCCCCCCCCACAGCCCCCATGGACCAGCCATGTTGTCGAGCACTCTACGACTTTGAGCCAGAGAACGAAGGCGAGCTCGGCTTCAAGGAGGGCGACGTCATCACCCTGACCAACCAGATCGACGACAACTGGTACGAGGGCATGATCAACGGCCAGTCGGGTTTTTTCCCCATCAACTACGTGGATATCCTGGTGCCGCTCCCCCACTAAGGCCCGTCAGCGGCCCGGCCCACCCCTCCCTTGACCAATCCAGACACCCAGAAAACAGCCTGCGTTTGCATAAACAAGAAACCACGCCCTTTCTCTACTTCGTCTTCTTGTTCTGTGCTTCTGTGCGATTCTGCTTTCACGAAACGGACTGAAATGAGAGACGGGCCCGACGACACGAGACCATCAGACAGTTATGAGTACGGAGGAGATGAAGAGGAGGGTTATAGACAGACTGAAAGATGAAGAGATGGTGGGGGTTTTATAGTGCTCAGCCTGGCAGCACTGGACACCAATGAGGCTTTGGAGACGAGACTTGCGATTAAAGGCATGTTGTATCTGTATGTGCATGTCTGTATGTGTGTTTGGACCTGTTCGTACTGTTATGATGACGCCAGCACAAATTCCCGCTTGTCAGTTAACTGCCTGGCAACTTCTTTTCTAACAGTTTTTTCCTCTTTTCTTACTTTCTCTCAAGGTAACTGCTTTTCTACCTTGACCTCTGAGACTTCTCAGCTGCCGTCACAGCTGTCCTTCCTTTCTTTCTCAGTTAGCGTCGCCTTCTAGCATGGCTCTCTTGATACCTCCTTGAGTCCTGAAGCCACAGCTGGTCATCAGACCTCTGGGTTTTGAGAACATCTCGTCATCCCTCTCGGCTCGTCTTGTGACATATGCTGCCTTTCTCTGAGTCTGCATCGAGTTTCAGTCCAGTGGTTTTATGCATGAACCGTCAGTCAAAATCAAAGGTCACATTGATAAAACACCAGTGAGATCAGGACTGTATGGCTGGAATAAAGCCGCATCTGCAATAAGTCAGTCCTTTGAGACCCATTTTTTTTCTTCAGTTGGAATTTTAGCAGGCTTTTAAAGGCTTAAGGATCAGGAAATTAATTCAACACGGTGACCAAGTCAGATCCAGTTAAGAGAAGAAAACTGGGGTTACGTGTTTTACCTCATATCAGAGCAGGTGGAACTGACCGTTGACTAAACGAAGCTTGTTTTCTCTCTGGGTAGCTTACAACGGCTGACATCTGCAGTTATCGTGGGTTACGTGGAGCAGGCGCCATGTGGATTTGTCCAGTTTGTGGCTTTTGCATGTCGGGCTGCATTAACAGTGACAGCCACTCTGCATTTTCTTCCTAAAAACCTTTTTCATTTGCAGACAGTGATCCTCAGACCTCATTATGACATATGTTTGGTCTGGTGGTGTAGAACTGCCTTGCTAAAGGGCACGCGAGTTGAACACCAAGTGGTTTCCAGAGAGGTGTTACACCTGTGAATTTTACCGAGAAGCAGTCACATATGTTTGGGATATCCGTTCAGATTTTTTTTTTGGGGGGGGAACACATGCATCAAACACAAGGCCCGCGGGCCAAATGTGGCCCGTCACGTCATTTTATGCGGCCCTCGAGAGCTGGGCATAATTGGCTTAAATTTTAAACCAATATTTTAAGACTTAAAATAAGTTTACGTCGCTTTAAAGCACATATTCACTATAAACTACATCTCCCATCATGCATTTCGTCATTACCCACAACGATAATGATAGCTATGAGCAAGACGATTTTTCAGAACTGATGAACTTAAGAAAAACCTCTACAAACTAACCCCAACATGTCCAAGAAAATAAAAATTGATGCACAAGGAAGGCAGTTTCATGAACGATGGGAAAACAAATACAAGTTTGTATCTCAAGGTGAAATAACATTGTGTCTTTTGTGTTATGAGGCGGGTGTCAGTCGTGAAAGAGTTTAATCTACGTCGGCATTTTGACAGCAAATACGGAGCTAAATATGCTAAATTTAGCCTGCAAGAAAAACAAAGAACCGCTTCCGCTTCTGAAACCAAGGTAACGGATACTCTTACAACCACAGATTCTAAGTTTAATAAAATAATAAGTTAAATATTTGAAACTTGAATACATAATAAATACAGAAACCATTATTTAACATTATAACAAGGTGTAGTTTAATTTATTTTGATCTACGTTGCATTTTATTACATTCATGCTGTCAATCTGGCCCTTCGAGGGCAACCATGATGCTGATGTGGCCCTCAGTGGAAATGAGTCTGACCCCCCTGGTCTAGAAGTTTGGGAATGGGACAATGGGAAGGTGGAGAAACATGTTGCTCAGCTTTGTCCGGTGCAGTTTTTCCCACCTGGAACCTGTAAGGCTACTAACATCTGGCGCTGTGGACCGTGTGGTTCTGTCCTGGGTTTTTGGTCTGGTCTTAATATGAAGGGGTCTGATATCTCAGAAGCGTTAGCAGGTATAGCACAATAGCAATTTTCCACAAATGCATGAGCTATTTTAAAGCTTCTTGAAACGCTCTTGAGAACTGTTCTCACCTTCTTTTTCTCTGACTCATCGTGGAACATTGGCTTATTTTGGAATGCCGGTTCTTCCAGACCGGAAAATTTCAGAACCTTAATGCTGGTTTCAGAAAACCGCCATTTATCTGGGGCTCGTTCCCCGACAGAGGTCTAACCAGACTGCTTAAGTCGTGAATATTCAAAGTTATTTCAGAAATGAGTCGTTCTCATGGAGTACATCATACTCAGAGCAGTGGGACTGGTACAACAGCTACTGCTACGACATTAAAGTGATACCTTCCTGTGTTCACGTGCATCAACCGCAGAAACGTTCATAAGGCCATATTAAAGATTCAAGAGTGAACCAGAAACCAATGAATTTGGTTCATGCTACTTATTGTTTAAAGCTCTTTAATAATGCAGCTGTATTTGTTGACTAACACTAATCAGATAGAGTCAAAGACACCTTTCCAGGAAGCAGCAACTTTTATTTCATGCAAAAAACAAACAAACAAAAAAAAACCATTGGTGAAAAGGGATTTATCGTGTTTTCAGTTGATGGTAGCCTAATATTTTTTCGGCATACAGCCAGAGGTTTGGGACTGCTGCTTTGGTGCTTGTTGTTTCTCGTTACAAGGCAAGTTAACAAGAAGCTACAGTTCAGCCAACAACAGTGTTACTTCCTCTTGGCAAACGACTGGACACCTTCTCATTGGCTGATGTTGTTGCACTGCTGGGTTGTAAAAATGACTCCACCAAACATTTTTACACCACTCTGTCTGAAATGAGAAGCTCTTAAAAGCCGGGGGATTTTCTATCCAGGCGTTTTATTAGCAGGAATCTGTGCTAGCATGGCTAATGCTAATGTGCTGGAAGCAGCTAACCAGGTAGCCTTTCACCTGTATCTGTGCTTTGGTTGGTTGAGCCAGCAAACACTTAAAAGTATTTAGTCCCTGAAAATGAATATACAGATAAAAGAAACTGGAACACCGTTAAAAGGGCGGCTGCATTTTAATTGCACTGTATTCTTTTTTGCCACAATGTGTATGCTAACTATTGTTCTGAAACTGTAAATCGGACCGTTGTCAGGAATCATTTACTAACTTCATTTGCAACCTAGAGGTTTGCAGACATAGAACAAACCGCATGAAAAATCTCACCTGCAAAGACTCTAAGGAAAAGGTTAACACCTTTTTAAAAAAGAAAAACAAAAAAAAACCCTCTGTTGTTGGTGTTAAAAGTATAGTATTAACTGCAGTAACAGAGGTCATGTACTGATCTTCTGTACTTGTATTTTTGTCCCAGCGTTGTGGTTACGTCGGCTACGGTACCGGAACCAAAAAATTCAGAGATACGACACTGATGAACAGAAGGCGGGACGTCACACAACACTGGCTTTAAGATGGGAAACCTGTCGTATGAACACATGTAGTAATAATAATAATAATAAAACTGCTTGTTTTAAGGCGTTAAATTAGTTGAAATCGTATTTTGACTTTCAATAAACAATAAACCAGCAAGGCAATAAATTATGATGCAACAATAAAATGTTTCAATAAATCTATCTATCTATCTATCTATCTATCTATCTATCTATCTATCTATCTATCTATCTATCTATCTATCTATCTATCTATCTAGTTCTTTACCTATCTACCTAGTTAGCTATATATCTAGTTATCCAAATAGCTGGATAGCAAGATATCTACCTATGTAGCTAGCGAGGTAGATAGCTAGTTATCTATCTGGCTAATTAATGAGCAGGGTAATTATCTGCCTGTCTTTTACATCAGCTGTCCACCAATTTTAGCTGTCTGGTGATCTAGCTAGCTGGTTGGATTAGCTGTTTACCTATCTATCCAGCAACTTTTTTTTAACTAGCAAGTTATCTAGTTGGCTAGTTATCTGGCTAGCTGGTAAGTTTGGCTGTCAACCTCCTTGGTAGATAGCTATTAATCTAACTGGCTAGTTATTAGCTATGTAATTATCTGACTAGCTGTTGCATTAGCTGCCTACCTATCCTACCAAAATATCTTGCTATTGAGCTAGCTGGTAGGTAGACAGCATACCCATGTATCTAGCTAGTTTTTTAACCAGATATCCAGTTGGCTAGTTATGAAGCTAGTTGGCCAGTTAGCTGTCTACCACTCTAGCTGGGTAGATGGCTATCTATTGAGCTAGGTAATTATCAAGCTAGCTGATGAGTTATCTGTCTACTTTTGTAGCTGGCTACCTATCTAGCTAGTTTTTGACTAGTCCATTATTCCTATTGGCTATTTATCTCGGTGGCTAATTATCGCTGTAGCCAGTGAGTGAGTTAGCTGTCTATCTATATAGCTAGCTATCTAACTAGTTTTTTTTACTGGCTAGCTGCCCAGTTGGCTAGTTATCCTGCAAGCTGGTGATCTATCTATCTATCTATCTATCTATCTATCTATCTATCTATCTATCTATCTATCTATCTATCTATCTATCTATCTATCTATCTATCTATCTACTTACCTAGCCGGCTAGCTCAGATCTGGCAGTCTTTTCTATTGTCTAAGCACATGCGTGACGCAAACAAAGTGATAATTGGTAATAATCTCCTTCTTCGTGCTGCATCCATGCTTTCTCGTGACAGTTGCAGGTTAAGACCTGGGGCCCGATCTTCCGCCAGATCTCCTACCGATCTCTGACCACCTGCTACCCGCAACCCGCGACCGCAAGATACCGAGTTTGCGGAAAGGGCAAAAGACACGCCCATTGCCACACCTACAATGTGAGTAAGGGAGTCGGCATAACGGGTAGCGGCTTTAGGGAGCGGAAGATTGCATTAGTGGTTAGCGGAGGGTCCTATATCCGCAAATTGCGGCTAGCGGGAAGTGTACGATCAGGGCCCTGCTTTCCAACATGGTTTTACAAAAATAAATAAAAAATACCAACATGCAAAAAGAAAAAGTGTGAAACAAAAGTAGGGAGATGTTCGTCCCACTGCCTTCATTTTTAAATCATTGCTGACTAATTTAATTACGACTCTTCAGTTTCTGTTATATTGATTTGTCATTGTTTTTGATGATTTAACCTTCTTAACAAGGCGCTTCAAGACTTTTTTCTAATTGAACTTTTGTGTTTAATCTGTGGCGTTTTTGTGCGTTTGCCTTCCATGCTGGTTCGTCCTCTATAGCGACATGTATTCTAACCTCAATGAGGGACTTGTACAGTGTTACTCTCCGTTCTCCGTGTGCGTATTAATGCGAGCCTGACCTCGACCACGTCAAATAACGAGCACTAAAGCCCAGATGTGCAGACTGAAGCTCGTTTCCTCTCTCTTCTGAGGTGGTGCAGCAGTTACGTGAGCAGACACACTCATTAAGGTGTGTTTTTTTCCTCCCATATTAAGGTGCCAATTAATCCGTGACAGAAAAATCAAGGTGAAAGGAACCTTTCAGAGCCTTGAAACACGTTTGAATAACTGCGGTACAGTCAGTACTGGAGCTATAAAGATGGTTATCTGGCTGTCCAGCTGGCTGGTTTCTGTTAATATAGATTCATGTTGAAACGAGGAATTCTATCAGTGGAAGTAAATAATATTAACTTGGAAGAAGTTTAGGTTTCGTCCCCTGCTCTCAGAGTCAACATGCTTCGACCAGACATGATTTCTGGGCTGGAATGATGTGGGCGTGGTCTGACCTGTGGCTGTGTTACCTGATATAACTGTCTGCCTAGTGGCTGGGAAAAATCTAAATAAAAATAATGATAAAAAGCTCTCTGCTGTCCTCCGGTGAGCTGCCTGAGTGTATGTAAATAAAGAAATACACGCTTCTTTGCTATTTATTTATGTACTGTATGGATTTATTTGGTAATTTATTTATTTATTCCGCTGTTCTGTATACTGATCGGGCACCTGTGGCGTATTTGATGGTTGTTGACACAGTGGTGTGCGATGTAGAGGAGGGGGAGGCCTTTTTATTTAATTGATTCATTTTTTTGGGGTGGGCGAGGGTTGTTGTGGGTGGGGCGGGTCAATAAAACCTCGCTGTGATACTAACTGTTGCTCTCCTCGTGTTGGACGGTGATATACTCCTAAGACCACTGTATGTATAACTGCTTGTCGTGAAGATGAACTACAATCTAATGACAATAAAGAATAAAGACTATGATGAAATGCTGCAGCTACCATCAGTTTGTTCATAGATTATATACAGTCATGGGAGAAAAAAAATTAGACCACCATTTTTTCTCCACTTTCTTGTTCATTTTAATACCTGGTACCACTAAACGTCATCATGTGACTAAAACAGACAGAAAAGAAAACATTGAATGCATAAAAGCAGTGTTTTTGGTAGTACAACCCCATAGCTATTGATGTAAAAACTTAAGTGATTTAGGTTATAATCAAGAAAACCATGAAAAAAGGTAAGATATCAGCTCTTAAATAAAACTCTTATGAGCAATCTTTGTGGTTATCGTTATGTTTGTCCAAACAAATGTACCTTTAGTTGTACCAGGCATTAAAATGAACAAGAAACTGAAGAAAACAAGGGTGGTCTAATCATTTTTTCAATGACTGTATGTTTAGTGGTTTGGAATCTTATTATAATATTAACTTGTTCAGTTTGGCCCCGTACTCTCTAATCCAGGTAAGTTTTATGGTCCTGTTTTGGTTAGTTTAGAAAAAGCCTCTCCTCTAAAAAAAAAAAAAAAAAAAAGCTGGTACCACAGCTGACAGACCACAAGACCCGAGCTTAGATGTCATGTGGTTCAAATCTGAACAGAATCACAAGACATCTGGAACAAAGTCCCTTGGATAGATGAGACGAGACGGGGGGGGGGGGGGCTGTGAGGGGGAGGGGTGTTGGGTGAGGGGGGCCTGAGAGCTGAGGAGCTGGATGGCCCCGGGGACGGAGGTCTTGCTCCTCTGTGTCGACGGAGCCGGGGACCGGGGGGGTCCAGGAGAACCCTGACGCAGGGACGGAGGTGGTGGGTCCAGGGCTGCAGGAGGACGGAGTACACTCAAAAAAAGGAACTGGGCAGACCGTTAAATTAACAAAAGCACAACATTTAGCCTTGACACGATCATTTTAGGTTCCCGTCATGAGCATAATTATATGAAGTCAGACTGAAATGACAGGAAGCAACTACACATGAATAAGATCTGATCAAGTTGAGACAACAAGAGTCAATCAAGTTAACGCAGTGGCTCTCAATTATTTTCTGCTGCGCCCCCCCCCCCCAGGAAGAAGAAAACATTTCACGCCGCCTACCCACCCTACCCCCACGGCGACTATAAAAAGTATAATTTGTTTATGAAATTGTTATAAGTCCACCTCTGCATAACACTGTATCCCTATTAACATTAAGGGGGATAAAAAAAGAAAGAAATCTTCATCAACTTATAACAAAGAATAACTTTATTAAAATTGTTTTTTAGTCTGTAAAGATATAAAGTGCAGCGTGCGCGCATGTCCGTGCAAAAAAAAAAAACCAAAAAAAAACATGATATAGCTAATACTCCCTGCACACAGTCTGACAATGAGAGCGCCGCTGCCACCTACTGGAGTATATATGCAATTACACTTTATTACAGTACGGCAAAAAAAAAAAAAAAAAAAAAAGCATGTTCCCTGGCGTCACACAAAGCTTTAACAGTGCTCACAGGAGTTAGCCACCAGCTAATAGCACATGGTTCCCTTTTGTACTCTCAATAAATGACACTTAGGATGAACTTTAAAAAGTCATGGATAAAATTTCCATGTGAATTAAATGGTCGTCCTTTCCAACCTTATTTAATTTAAGTCAGCCAGTCAAACTTAATTTCTTGAGTTGGAACAACTGTTTTCAGATGAGTTAGAGCAACACCATCAACATAAGTTGGACCAACCCAAGTAAATTAAGTTTGATTGACTGAATTAAATAAGGTTGGAAGGACACCCCAGCCCCCCACCCCCCCACTCCCCAGCTGCTCTGGGCCTAGTGCTGTGCTGATCATTTGAGGCCTCTCACCACCATGGAGGAGGAGACCAACTCTTGAAGAGGAGCACATCAGCACAACCTCCTGGTGCCAACTCTTAAGCACGGTGGTGGAGGTGTGATGATACGGACCTGTTTACTCTTCTGTAAAGTGAAAGTAATGCAGAGTAAAATCTGAGCCAGTATATCCGTCAGTCAAAGACTGTCTGAAATGACAGCAGCAGTAGGAAAATGATCCTAAACACACCAGCAGGTCTTTTTACAGCTACCACCAGTGTTGTACCTGAACGCGTTCATTGAACGAAAGTTCAACAACTAGTTCATATTTTCTGCGAACGTGAACTGAGCGCGCTCTCTTTCTCCTTCACCAGCGGGGGGCGTGAACGAGTTCATTTGGGCAGTTGTGAACGACGCTCTTTCAAAGTTCACACACGGTTAAAACCGTTCCAGGTTTCCAGCGAACCCCACTTAAAATACATCACAAACGAGCCTGATATGTATCTGAGGAAATCAATCAAACATGAAAACACGGGCTGTTGCTGCTGTCACGCTAACAATTACGTCATCAAATGTTTAAAAAAAGCAGGAAGATGAAAGCTGCAGTTACCCAGAGCTGGAGGAGACCCCCGACTCCTGGGGGGATTGAAATATTGAAATGGAGGAAAAAAAACATTTGCACCTTAAGGACCTGTTTTTTGTTTTATAATAAAGACCATTTAACAGCAAGTTTTTCCTCATATTTTTAATCTACTGTAAAGCAGTGATTCCCAAAGTGTGGGCCGCGGCCCCCTGGTGGGCCGTCGTGGGACTGCAGGTGGGCCGTGAGAGGTCATTAAAATTAAACAAATGTGTTTTAAATCCTCTATCTTTTTTTTAGTGTTTTTAATTACTGTAAAAATATTCACGACATGATTAAAAAACATTAAGAAGTAATAAAACAAACCAGTTAAATGTTATTCTGCTGTCATCTTAACTTAATATGACAAGTGTCACCTTATTTGTTGACCCCTTACATTAATATCAAATCATGGTTCCTTGTCCTGTATGTTGATCACAGTTGTGATGAAAGGTTTGGGTGGGCCCCATATATTTTTCACAATTCAAATTGGGCCTTGGTATTCTGAAGTTTGGGAACGGCTGCTGTAGAGAGAAGCTGAAAGGGAAATTACAGTTTTACATGGCTGTTCCTTCAATGCTAATGTGAACCCTGGTTGGTTCAGGATTCAGAATTGGACTAATAGTTTTCGACAGTTAAAATGGATAAAATAATTGCCGTTTGTGGTGGTGTAGTATATGGGCAGTGGTAATCATTTTGACAAATAACCTCTCGCAGCAACATTAAAAAAGAATAAGAAAAAAGAACTAAAAATTAACTATTTAGTTCATTTTTTGCAATGTTGAACTGAACTAGTTCATTTTAATTTCTGTGAACTATGAACTGAACTTGTTTGTGTAGAAAGTGAACTCGTCCATTTCCAAAATGACGGGACAATTAAATGCAAATGATTTGCAGATATTGTAAACTGTATTTTCTTCACAATAGAACACAGCAAATGTTTGAACTGAAAAATGTGCCACATTAAAAACAAAAAATAAGATTATTTTAAATTTGATAGCAACCTCATGTCTAAAAAACTATAAAAAAGCTGTTTCAGGGTGATGTTTGCCACTGTGTGACTATCTTCTTTCAGCAGCAGCCGTATGAGTCTGGAAACAGAGACCACGTGCAGACGAACGTTGTGTCCTCTCTCAAACTCAGAGCTCCTCCATGTTTGTGATGGATACAGTCGGTGGCTCATCATCTTGCTGAAAGATATGAGACGATTCATGAAAAATGCATCATCTGGATGAATCCTGTGGATACTTTTCAGCATAGTTTCCTTTCCAGATGTGCAAACTGCCCATAGACACTAAATTACTCTCAAAGTTTCTTTTTTTTTTTTTTTTATCTACAGTCATATGTTTGATCACTGACATGTCACTGGTTAATTTGACCTGTTGTATGTTGTTTCTTTTTATTAATACTTATTTTCCAGCCTTCTGATTGAAAAATATGAGAAAGACACTATAAAACATCAACAAAATTAAATATGATCAAGCAAAAAAAGTACTAGAATGAATTCAGAGTAAACGTCTGAGCGCAGCTGCCGCTGGGTTTCAGGTCTACAGGAGCCTAAAGGGCCACCAGAGGCGCTGTGGAGCCTTGTTTTCTTCACGGAGCAGTTTCCCTCCTTTTACGAGTCAACCTGTGATGCTTTCAGGTGCTCATCCAAAAATTCGAATTTACGCTATCTTAAAGAAAAAAAAGGAATTTTCCAGTTAAAAATAACCAGACCAAAAACACTTGGAGTAAACATGCTTTTACTTTGTCTCTTGAATCGTGAATGTCGTCGTACAGTGATGAAACGAGAGCATTCACGTTGGATTATATCTGCATTTTGTTTTTTATTTTTCAAATCGCACCAATCTCTTGCAATACCAGTACGTTCAATTGTTTGTACAGCGACAAAAAGGTTGGAGTACAAACGGTGCGTTTCAGAGGTATGATTTTGGAAAGTGGATATAAAACAGGACATTTTGAGTTTTAAGATTTAAACAAATGTAATACTTCCGGTGGTACGTGAAAGCAGCAAACGAGTTGACCCACTTTTCGCGCACGTTATGAATACGTTGTTGTCCTGAATGAAGTTAGCGGCAAAAAAGAGAGGGGCGAGTAACGGAAATTAAGGGGGGGTCCTTTCAAAATAAAGGTTCAAGACGAAATTATTTAAAACAAACTACACCCCAGTCTTCGGCGTACGCACACAGTTATTTCACTGCATTTATTATACCGTTAAACTTCACACGTAAATGCATATCAATTGATAAAACGTCACATTTACGATTCCGTACGAACGAAGAAACGTTTTACTTTCAAAGTCCCAGCCGGAAGTCGGACATCTCGACTCCAGCTAACTTCACACAGGTACCGCGTGTTGATGCTGAAAGAGAGGGTCGTGGTGAAACGGGCTATTTTCGCAGCGCAGAGACCCACAAACCCAGACCAGAAACAAAAACAGACGAAAAATGGAGATGAAGAAGAGGGTCTCTTTGGAGCTGAGGCACCGGTCGCCGTCGGAGGTGAGTATCCGTGTGTTGGCTTCTTTATCGGCGTAAACCTGACCGGCGGGAGGAGGAGGGGTGGCGAGCACATGGCAGCAGGTCTGCGGCTCTAGAAAAGTCACTAAATACCCGGTAACTCCTCAAATTTGACCTCGGAGCTGGCGTGGTGCACAAAAGCGGCCCGATTACGTAATTTCAAGCGCTTCCGCCGATTTTAATCGGCAGGGTTTCTTATCGGCTTAACGTCGCTCGTAAAAAGCGCAGTTCCGGAGTTATTGTTTGTTCTTTTAAAAAAAAACATACGGACCGATCATTCTGGGTGAAAAATTAAATGCTCTGGTATTTTAATTATGTGTTAGCTCGTATGGAGCTAAATATAGGGCTCGCTCTCTCCGCGGAAGCCAAAATTAACGTACGCGTGTCCGGGCCCGGCTATCACCTGGATTTCCACTCAAAGTTTGTCTGCGTCGCACAACACGACCTTAATATATGCCGCTTTTTCATCTTAATTTTGCTTCTATTGAAACTAAACTCCCGTTTTCATACATTACCCAAATGATCTGTTCGGTAACTTTTAATATCCGCGTGGTGTTTTCTTTTCTTTTTTTCAGTAATAATTTTGAAGTCGTGTTTTTGAGGAAAGTCGCTGCCCCTTCTTAGTGATGATTAAATTTAAGTTATTAATTTAGCAGTAGATGCACTTCTGTCTAACTAAATTGAGCTCAGCGCTGGTGAGTTTTAGCGCAAAAATGACGCTGCCATTTTTTTTTTTTAAATCAGCGCTTTCCAGATATTAGTCAGACTCCATGTGCGAAGCGCGGACAGCCAGCCTCGTGTAGAAACGATCTCCGGTTCCGGTGATTACTCCGCGGTTTCTGACTGGGGCATGTCTTTAAAACCACACGCATTTGCTCCCCGACCGGCGCTTTATCGGGGTTTTTTTTGGCCGTCGGGAGCCGCAGAGGGACGGCTGCGAGAGATGGCAGACACACGTGACGCGTGATGGGAGTTTACAAACAGAAGCGCGGACGGGGCGCGTTCCGATATGAAACAACTCATGAGTCCTCGTCACCGGGATGTTTCCTCGGTGGCGCCCTAACCGACAGTCAGGTGCTGATTTTTATGTCTGTTTTCTAGACTTTAATGCCACAGATAATTAACAGACTCCAAGCGCGGGAAATGAAGAAAGAAATACACTGAAAGCGTCCGTTATTTACGACAAAGTAGCGTGGTTCTCAGGCTCTAAGCTAAATGGAAATATCCCGAAACAGAGACTTTTTATAATGTAGATATTCCGGTTAGAGAACTTTCAGAAACCTTGATGTGCTTATTTAAACAACTTATACACCACTTCTTGAATCCCTCTTGTCGGCTTTCAGTTGTATTTTCACGTTTTGGCACATTTTAAACACTGAAACCTTCATGCATCGTAAAGTTTCAATCAGCTTTCTTAAATGTATGCTCTCAGTTGCTTCCATTTTTATCTTTTGCTTTCAAAGCTGTTTTTTGTTGAAGTTAAAATGTCGTTTTCAAAATTTAGTAACTTCCTGATCTCTGAACGGCTGCTCAAGAAAATAATCAAGGAAGGGAACTTAACAGTGAACGAGGAAGATATAAAACGGTTAATTTTAGTCCCTCGTGCTTTAAAGATAACTCAGTTGAACTGTCTTTGTTGCGCGTCTGTTACAGGACTAGTTGTGTCCAGGTGCTTGTCAGAGACTGTAGCAGGTAAAAACTCCCCATTAAAGGCTCTTACACGCTACAGATCATCACAGTAAAATAATCTGGAGGTTGTCTTTGGTCCAAACCAGCCGTCCTAAGTCCTACACTACGACCGGTCTGATGTCGGCCATTGCACTGGACTTGGGACTGAATTCTACCTGATATAGATGCTACAACTCCATCTACTTAAGAGCTAATTAAAATGCAACATGAAGTGACATTAATTATTGAGACCTAAGGAACAATGAGGATCTCAGGTTGGCTTTACTGCCGGTGCATGCTGATGATGTCATTCTGGATCCACCCACATCTGTAGTAACCTGTGATTGAAGAGGGCTCATCTTCTTCAATGCCACAGGGCTCATTGGGGTTTAAGAAGCTCCCATCTTTCTGATTGTGATGGTTATTAACCATAGAAATATTGGAAAACCCTCAATGTCACTGTCAGAAATCCTCAACCCGTTGTTAACCAGCGTGTCTCTGCTACCAATATGGAGGACACAGACGCTCAAATGTAATCCTAGAAAGAACTTTCCCACCTAAACCCAACACAGTCCCAACACCAGCAGCCAAGTGTAGACTTAAAAGGATCAGGATGTGGTGTGCCACAGATAAACTGCTCTGCTAACCAGCTGCTATAAACGCCAGACTGCAGTGGTGTAAAGATTCACTGAGTCAGAGAATAGAGAGAAACACTTCAGTTTCTACATCCCAGCTCTTAATTCAGGCCTTTCTGTGATGTTTTGCCATCATAAATCAAAGTCCAGTGGAAGGGGAGACTTGCTCCTGGCTAGCTCATGTTAGCTCAGGTTAGCGCAATGTCAAAACTCCATGGAAGCGACGGTTATGTTTCAGGTGGCTGGTCGGGTTTGACGTATTAAAGCTTGTGCTATTTTCCCTCCTTCACTTGGAGCATTTGTCACAAATAACCAGCGAACTATCTTCCTCTGAAACTTTAACGAAGTTCTACACCATCGCCGCCATGTTTTTTTTTTTTTTTTCCCAGCGCACTGTGCCGCAATGCTGCATTCAAGGTGTAATGTAAATTCCTCCGTTCCCTCATTTGCTTGTCGTTCTTTCGGCCTTTTCTATTTTTTCTATTTTTTATGTGTAACATGGGGGAAAATACTGAGAATATCAATTAAAGTCAGCAACTACCAAAATGATGACAGAGTTAACAAGTTGTTTTCTGGCATGAGGGGGTATTCTGGATTTTCCTTACTGAGAAATAATTTTTCTGATTATGCTGATGTCACTTGAACATAACATCACTGCCGGTCATTCAAAGCTCAGAAGGAGCGAGGCACTGCCGTGTTAGAAAATATATATGTTATCGGGACTATTCGTCATGATATCGGACTGACGTCATAATTTCCTGTTATCGGCCCGATAGTTATCGTACACCCCTAATCTTAACCTTTACCGGCAGGGGCTAACACCAACCACGTAGCTATTTACGTATTCTGATTGGATCGTGCCTAAAGTAGCATTGATCAGTGAGCAGCCTGTCGGTTTCATTGGTTATGAAGGTTCTATAAAGGTGTCAGTCACCCAAATCTGTCAAGCCATTCCTGAGATATGGCCTTGCACAGTCACCCAGAGCGCAGCAACGGCTCCAAACGGAGGCGTAGATCCTGAAGAGGTCGGTTGATACAAACCCAAACTAGATACGTTTGAAAGGAACGGATGAATTTAGAGTTGAAGCTGACGCTGATGTGAAAACTGTCTCGCTAAGCTAACCTGTGCTGCCTTCCTCCTTTCAGGTCCAGGAGCTGGTTCTGGACAACTGCCGCTCCAGTGAGGGGAAGATCGAAGGCATCACGGAGGAGTTCTCCAACCTGGAGCTGCTCAGCCTCATCAACGTGGGCCTGACCAGCGCAGCAGACATCCCCAAACTGGACAAACTCAAAAAGGTGCTGGTCTCAGGTCACGCACTGATGTTCCACCTTCAAACCTTTGACCCTGGATGCACAAACTGGAATAGAGCACACGTCCTGTCTGTGTAGATTCAGGTGTCACAGGTGGATGTGTCTGGCAGAATGTTGATGTCTTAAAAAGCTGCAGCTATAAATCAACTTTATCCTGTAACTTCTTCAGTTTGTAGATGTTGAATCTCTCTGCGTTAGAGCTTGTGCTTTTCCTCCTCTGAGATCGTTGGTTTGTTTCTTGCCGTCCACAGCTGGAGCTGAGTGACAACAGGATATCGGGCGGTCTGGAGGTCCTGGCGGAGCGGCTGGTGAACCTAACGCACCTGAACCTCAGCGGGAACAAGTTCAAAGACATCAGCACGCTGGAGCCCCTGGTGAGTTGTTGTTTTCTGGTTTTGGGGTGCGTTTACATTAGGGGTGGGACAAAAAATCGATACACTTAAGTATCGTGATTTTTTTGTTTTACGATTTTTAAATCGATTTCTTTGTTCAAAAATCGATTTTTTTTTTTTACCCAAATTCAAATGCTTCATTTCAGTCTGTGTTAAACCGGGTTGGGAACAATTACCACTTTTCTCCAGCAGAGGGCGAAATGTTTTATTCAACACTGCTTGCCGAACGGATGTGACGTCACGTTACCTTACGTCACATCCTTCACGGCGCGTTCGCGGAAAAATAAGAAAACAGTAGCGGAGAATGGCGGACAACACGAGAAAAGGCACAGCGGCGGAGATAAAACCCCCACCATCACATTTTAAATCAAAAGTGTGGGAACATTTTGGATTTTTTGTTTCGAAAGAAAAAGGAGAGCTGGACATGTCAAAAGCTGTTTGTAGACTCTGTCATGCACTCGTCGCGTACTGCGGGAACACAACCAACGTGGCTGCTCACCTGACAAGACACCACCCTGAGGTAAATAAAGAGCTAACGTTCAAACGTACTGCCGCAGCAGCAAGCCAGCAGACACTCAGAGAAGCATTGTACAAACTACTACCCAGCAGTTCTGAAAAAGCAAAACGCATAACTAAATCAATAGCGGACTTTATTTTGCAAAGACCTGCGGCCCTATAGTGTTGTTGAGAATACGGGATTCAGGAACATGATACACACGCTGGACCCGAGGCATGTGATACCCTCCAGAAAGTATTTCTCTGAAACAGTGGTGCCTCAAACCTATAAGGACATTAAGGAGAAAGTCAAAGAAAAGCTCAGCAGAGCTGAGCGTGTTGCTCTCACCTGCGACGCATGGACTTCACGGGCGACACAGTCTTTTGTCACCGTAACAGCCCATTACATCGCTGAAGACTGGTCTCTATCCTCCCACGTCCTCCAGACCAGAGTCATGCACGAGGCTCATACTGGCGCAAATGTAGCAGAGCTGCTTGGTAATGTGGTGACTGAATGGGACATCGCAGAGAAGGACCCGGCTTTAGTGTCCGATAATGCGGCTAATATGGTTGTCGCCGCGCAGTTAGCCGGCTTTCTCCATGTTAGGTGCTACGCGCACACGCTCAACCTGGCCTCTCAGCGTGCCCTAAAGCTGCCGGCTGTAGCAAGAATACTCGGACGAGTTCGGCGTGTGACTGGATTTTTTCACAGAAGTGCCACAGCAGTTCATGTTTTGGAGCAAAAGCAGAAGTTGCTGGAGCTCCCCACGCACAAACTAGTAACTGACGTATCCACCAGATGGAACAGCGCTTATGATATGGTCGAGCGTTTCCTGGAACAGCAGCCAGCAGTCACGGCTGCACTGCTTTCCCCCGATGTGAGAAAGAGAGAGAAAGACAAAGTTTAAGGCTCACATATGAGTATTCAGGGGCTTTATTTGACCTGACATTTGTTTTCTTAAAGCACTGACTGACAGGAACAGCTAAATAAGCTCCTTTTTTTTTAATTGTGCAATGTGCATTTGTTTGCCTTTTTTTTAGGTTTTGGGTTTATGTTCATAATTTAATTTAAAGGCTACTACAGTATTGCAGATGAATGTTGTACCTCAAAGTCTATACCAGTTGTTGTTTTTGCACAATAATCTTGACATTTGAATGTAGCAGCAGAGTACTTGAAAAAGTTATATTTTTGTTGATTTTATTATACATTTAATTTAGCCTACTACTTTTGATGTCCTACAATGAAGTTTAAGGCTCACATTTGAGTATTCAGGGGCTCTATTTGACCTGACATTTGTTTTCTTAAAGGACTGAAACAGCTAAATAAGCAACTGGAGAAAAATATTTTATTTATTTTTTATATTATGCAATGTGCATTTGTTTGCCTATTTAAATACAGAGAGTCCAGGCAGTCCATGCTTTTGAAAAGAGAGTTAACATATTGCTGCTGAATAAATCTTAAAAACAAACTTACATCTGATGTGTATTTTTTGGGGAAATATGGTTCTTGGAATAGTCTGTAGACAATCATAATCATTCAACTGTTTCACTGATGTTAAAAATCGGGAAAATCGGCAATATCGTAGAATCGCAATTTAAATCGAATCGGCATCCAAAAAATCGTGGAAGAATCGAATCGGGAGAAAAGCATATCGTCCCAGCCCTAGTTTACATGGGAAGTTAAATTCCTCTTTAATTCAGAATTAAAATTAAATCTGAATAAATGTTACCATGTAAACACCTAATTCCGAATGAAATGTCCATTCCGAATTAAACTTAATTCCGAAGTAAGTGTCTGGTTTATTGTGATTTTAAATCTGAATAGAATAATTCCGCGGTCATGTTTACACTCATTCCCCTTTAAATTAATCCCCGTCTTTCTGCACATGCTCGTTCTCTTGCCCGTCTGTCGCCATGACGCTTATATTCCGCGCTGGGCTTGTTTTCAAAATAAAGTTTTAAAATGGCAGCACGCGGTAAACGGTGTTCAAGAGCAGAGACGATTTATTTAATAAATAGCTTGGAGGAACTGGAAATAATTAAAAGAACAGATGGCAGGAAACATAAAAATTGTGAGCTTTTCAAAGCTGTAGCGGCCAGGTTAAATGAAGGTTTAACAAATCCAAAAAGGATGCTAATAATGTAGTCCTCCATGTTGTTGCTAATCGAGTAAGTTTGTTTTCTTCCGGTAGAGGTAAATACTAGGGATGTTCCTGGCGACTAATTTCCCTGTCGACTAAATGAAAATTTTAATTAAGACTAGTCGACTATTCTAAAAAAAAGATGCGCGCCAGCCTGGAAGTTATCAGTTTGCGTCCCGGTACGGTGTATTCGGGCTCAACATATTCCATTAGCTTCCTGAAGCCTTTACCTTCCACAAAGTTAAGTGGAAGCATATCTTGCGAAGTCATTATCGTGATGAGCTGTGTTATCCTCTCAGACCGGACGGGAGAACACGTCTCCGGGTAAACAATGTCAAATCGTCCTGAGTGTGGCTAGCACCACTAGCATCAGCAGCCGTCGTCTCGTGCAGATTAACATCCAAATGCTTGAGTTGAATGTGGTTGCGCATTGCTCCAGTCGAGTGATTGTATGCCAGTTGTTTCTGACACAGTCTACAGTGTTTCAGTTCTGAAGTGATTGAAAACTGTTAAAAAGGTCTTTGATGAAGTGGGAGTGTTGCCAGCTCTTTTTGATGTGCACGATTGGAGTTGTGAATTGTGACAAATTGTTTTTACGCGACATGTTTGTAGGTGGAGAAAACTAAGAAAACAAGACTTGGTGCTGATGAGATGTTTTTACTGGAATAGATTTTCAGTTTTATCTTTAGCAAGGGTGCTGGCACCAGGGGATAGATGACATATACACCGTTCAGGCCACTTTTCATTGCTTCAAGTACCAGGTGAATGGAAGAAAACTCAACTTAAAGCCCCTGAAGATCATTTATCAGCCACAGCGACAAGCTGATCCACAAACAAACCTCACGCACAGTGGTGCAACGATGACCACTCTGCATCGAAAAGTCACTTACCTAGCAACTAGGTCTGCGCGATAATTGACCCGATAGTTACCGGGTCGCTAACATGAAATTATGTCATCCCGATAAGTCCGATATCATGACGAATGTTATGTTCAAGTGACTCAGGAATCAGGAAAACGATTTCTCAATAAGGAAAATCAAGAATACCCCCTCCAGCCAGAAAACAACTTGTTAACTCGGTCATCATTTTAGTAGTTGCTGACTTAAATTGATATTCACAGAATTTTTAATCATGTTACACATAAAAAAATAGAAAAGGCTGAAAGAACGATAAGCAAACGTGGGAACGGAGGTATTTACGTTACACCTTGAATGCAGCAATGCAGCACAGTGCGCGGATAAAAAAAAAAACAAAAAACAACATGGCGGCGATTGTATGGAACTTCGTTAAAGTTTCGGAAGAAGATAGCTGGTTATTTGTGACAAACTTCACTTTCAACAGCCCAGCTCCTAATTCAGTGGTGTCTTTGATGTTTTGCCGTCATAAACCAGTTTCAGTGAAAAATTCCACTTGATTCATGAAAGTCCAGGTCACTGTGTCGGTATTTTAGTCCTTTCAGCTCGTCTCTGTTAGAGGTAAAACATACAAACAGGGCTACTTCTTTGTAAATGGATAAAGCCTGAAGTGATGTGGATTTGTAGTAACTGAAGACTATCGAGGTGTTAATCAACCTAATCAAGTCAGGCTCCTTCCTGAGATATGGCCTTGTTCAAACACCCACAACACCACGGGGCCAGCCGGCGCCCCCTGGTGATGCAGTAGCGACTGCATCACCAGGGGGCGCCTGGAGTCCTGACTGGAGAAGGGAGTAAGAAGATGAAGAAACAAGATCATTATTTAGAGACTCAAACATCAAATTAGTTTCAACGTTGTTACCTGAAACTTTTATTTTTTAGCACTAGTGGCCTTTATTTGACAGTAAAGGAGAGACAGGAAATGGGGCGGAGAGAACCTGGAAGACAGGTGGCCAGGGGTCGAACCCACAACCAGCCGCACGAGGACCGTAGCCTCTGTACGTGGGCCGCCGGCTGGCCCCGAAAACCTTTATTTTGATACCAAGTTTATTCAAATACACCTTTAGTTATTTTAAATTACATGTGTTGTTGTCATTAGAGGTGGTCTCATTAGAAAGGCTTCAGGGCGTCCCCCTGCTGGTCACCTCAGTGCCTCAAACGTCTGTGAGTTCAGTTTCAGTAAGGTCATGTGGTCTCTCCAGAAAAAGCTGCCTCAGCTGAAGAGTCTGGACTTGTTCAACTGCGAGGTGACCAACCTGGCTGACTACAGGGATTCCATCTTCAAGCTCCTCCCACAGCTCACCTACCTGGACGGCTACGACATCGACAACTGCGAGGCATCCGACTCCGATGGGGAGGGGGACGGAGTCGACGACGAGGACGAGGAAGGTGAGGGGGCGTGGCTCTGGGCCGGAAGTGACCCGGGAGCGTGCGAGACGTGGCGTGGTTGTGACGGTTGGAAATGTTTGTGCGTCTCAGAGGGCGAGTCCGAGGACTTCGAGGAGGAGGAAGAGGAGGACGAGGAAGACGTGGTGGCTGAAGAGGATGATGACGACGACAGCGGTGATGATGAGGTCAGTTGGGCTTCAACGCAGAGTCGCATCTCCTTAGAGAGGCGGGTTTAATTTGGGTTTGAGATGGGTTTAATTTGGGTTTGAGACGGGTTTAATTTGGGTTTGAAATGGGTTTAATTTGGGTTTGAGACGGGTTTAATTTGGGTTTGAGACGGGTTTAAATTGGGTTTGAGACGGGTTTAATTTGGGTTTGAGATTTGGGTTTGAGACGGGTTTAAATTGGGTTTGAGACGGGTTTAAATTGGGTTTGAGACGGGTTTAATTTGGGTTTGAGACGGGTTTAATTTGGGTTTGAGACAGGTTTAATTTGGGTTTGAAACGGGTTTAATTTGGGTTTGAGACAGGTTTAATTTGATTTGAAACCTGCCTGTGTTTTGTTTCTGCAGGACGGAGAGGTGAATGGAGACCTTGACAGTGAAGATGATGACGAGGATGAGGAAGATGAGGAAGACGACGGTGAGTGTCGTAGAGGATCAAGGGGAACTGCTGTGGGGATTGTTACTCTGAAGGTGACAAAATGCACCTGAGCCCTTGAAATAGACTGGGTTCCTGGATCCAGTATCATGAGGGAGGAGGCTGGTCTCCAGGCTGATTGCTGAAACCAGTGCTTCAGTGGTGAAGCACGGTGGTGGGAGCATCATGATCAGGGCTTTGCTTTAACTGCCAGACCTCAACCAGGACTGCCGGGTCGCTGCAGGACCGCTGGGGTCGCTGCAGGACCCGGGGTCTCAGGACCGGGTCCGCTTTTAGGATCGCTGTAGGACCTGCTGCAGTCGCTTGTCGCTTTGCCTGTCAGCTGGTTGGTTTCTGTTCTTGTGACTTAGATGAAGATCGGGTCACATTTGACACCACAACTGGAGCTGAAACCAGTTAAACCAGGGGTTCACATACTTATCGCCCCTGGGTGTGTTTGGAACTGTGAAAAGTAAAGACACCTGGTAGAAGCTGTTTTTTCTTGTTGGGTGTCTTTTTCTGGTGTTTGTCAGACCGAACAGACTTGTTTGGTTTCCATGGGAACTGGTTTCACTGGGCATGAAGCAGCAGAGTTGCTGCTGAACCTGATCCTCTGTGGAGTCCTGGATCGGTCCACGTTAGGTTGGGGGTGGACTGGAGTCCTGGACCGGTCCACGTAAGGTTAGAGGTGGACTGGAGTTCTGGACCGGTCCGTGTTAGAGTGGAGTCTGGACCGGTCCACGTAGTGAGGTCCTGGAGGTCGTAGGTGGACTGGAGTCCCGGTCCAGTAAGGTTAGAGGTGGAATGGAGTCCTGGATCGGTCCATGTGAGGTTAGAGGTGGACTGGAGTCCTGGATCGGTCCACGTAAGGTTAGAGGTGGACTGGAGTCCTGGACCGGTCCACGTAAGGTTAGAGGTGGAATGGAGTCCTGGATCGGTCCATGTGAGGTTAGAGGTGGACTGGAGTCCTGGACCGGTCCACGTAAGGTTAGAGGTGGACTGGAGTCCTGGATCGGTCCATGTGAGGTTAGAGGTGGACTGGAGTCCTGTACCAGTCCATTTGAGGTGGGGGTGGTCTTGAGTCCTGGACCGGTCCATGTGAGGTGGGGGGTGGACTGGAGTTCTGCAGCTGCAGCTCTGATGGTTTTTGTGGTTCTCAGGGGTGTCAATTCTCCACGGATTCGCTGATTTCAGAGTTTTTTGCCATCCTGGGGGTCATTTTTGAGATACGTGCAGATCCGGTTTAATATTTTCGGGGGTGGGGGGTACCCTCCACCACCAACGTGACGTGAATTCTCGATTGCGATTGGTTGATTGAGTGATTGAGACCAGAGGGGTATACTACGAAGCGAGATTAGAGGGTTAGCGAGGTATGTTGAGTCTAAAGCCAGGATTTCCGGTACCACGAAGGTGGCTCTCTTTCAACCTGGCTAGATCACCATGGTAACTTACTCTGCAATCTTATCCTGGTCTGGAGCAGGTTATGTGCAGAGTTTAGGCTCAAATCGGCTCTAAAAAGCGCCGCCCTTTCACTTTCACCCAATCCTGTTGACTTTAGCGCCAGGATTGTGCGAGGATAGGAAGAGAGTATTCAGAGACCGGACTGATCCGCTGGCTTCCCATGACCATATTCTCTATGAACGCTAGAGATTTCCAGCTGAGGGAATACGTTACATTTGTAATCTGCTAGAGCCAGATATTGGCAGCGCCACCAAACGCAGCCGTGCGCTCACAGTAGCGCAAACGGTGTGCGTTTCTTTGCCGCGGGAACCAACATGCATTTAGTTGGTGATGCAGAAAATCTGAGCCAGAATACTGGAATACTGTACTTGCTCTTACTGAACTGCTGAATATGTTTGTAGTATTCCCTGGCCATCTGCCCACGTTCAAATAAAAGAAGCGTTTACTAAATCGCAGGTAACAAATTAATAGTCCATTATATTGATAATCAGTGTGACGTGGAATTTCATGGAAAGTTGTAATATAATTCATAGATTCCCCAGGGTGATAGGGTACTATTAAGTGGCCGGTGAACGTATATTGGTATCACAGATAATATTAAATCTTAATTAATTTCACATAGATTTAGCAAAAAACTAAAGTGATTTTCATTTCATTCATAATGGAACAGTCAGACCTACATAATGTTTAAATCTGCTGCATTAAGTTAAAGTTTAAGTGCTCTAAAAGGGGGAGAGAGATAATTAAGGTTGTGAATAAATATAGTGGTGAAATAAATATAATTTACTTTAACGATCTGCAAAGTTTTGCCAGCCTCCTCTCTGGCTTTATTCACACCTACAGTGTTGCTTTGGCCGTAAAGATTTCTTTGAAATCTCATAGCCCTGCATAATTAAAACTGCTCCTCCTGACTGAAATATACGGACCGCCATCTATCCATTTGGGAAGAGGCGTCAAATGACGCGTCAAACCCCCCCTTTTATGTGAACGCGCACAGAGCAGAAAGCAGAAGCCGCAGTTAACAAAGATGTTGATAACCACCGTCGTGGTCCAGTTATCTTTGATCGCTTTTCAGGTTTGTTAAGCCAGCTCACCCAAAGAAAGCCTGGCTGTGTTGAACTTGCTTCGTAGTACACCCCTCTGAGCATGCGCAATGAGCCCGTTGACAATACAGCCGCTATCACAGCCAGATCAACGGTCAAAGTAAGCCTGAAACCATTTTTCTGATATTACTTCTCCCTTTCTGTTGGATGGATGATTATTAGCTTTAAATTCACAGGAGAGATGTTTATTCTCATTGTACTTATTTATTGTTAGACAACGCATATGAAATATACAGCGCTTCTCACCACTGGTAAATGTAGCTAGGAAACGAAAGCTCGTCTGCCTCGACACCGGCGTGGTCCTGCGTCTTGTCCCGCTTAGCAAAGTAACCTCCGAGTACATTTAAATTGCCAATTTCTGGAGTGCTCAGTTTACATATTAGGGCAATTATATGATCATTAAATTAAAAAAAAAAAATCTCCCGACGCTGACCCCCTCCCCTCTCAAAATAGAAGACTCTTCGAATCTACATGATTCACGTAGGTCTCTCTTTTGACTTCAAAATGGCAAATTTCGCTGAAAGGTGGGGGATTTTCATGCCTGAAGTATTAGTTATTCAGCAGAGCTTTTTGTGATTTAAAAAAAAATTAAGAAAAGCTAATGTTCAGTTATAGGCATCAGAAATGTTGAATTTAACATGCTATTTTCTATAACTCTTACTAAAGTTTTGGATCCATGTATCTTGTCAGTGATTTACTGTTGAAGTTCACGAGTGACTGAATCACTAGTCATTCTGAATTTTTGCCTTTAATAGGCAACTTAATTGTTTCATAACAACTACTTTTATTTTTGATATCTAACCTCACTCTTATGCTCAGTGGATCACTCATTGATGCCACAGGTGCGCGCAGAGACGCCATCTCCGTAATGACAGCGCTCCGCGGTTATGGAGGCTTGAACTTCTCAACGGCCTGTGAAGTTCTCATCAGGAATTTCAGTGAAATCTACCCCGAGGGGGCTCAACTGGCCCAGATAGCCTGCTGACCCTGTCTCCAGTGTGCAGCAGAGAGAGGTTTCTCTCTGCAGAACCGCATTAAAACAGCGCAGCGGTCAGAAGAGCGCAAGCATATTATTTATTTATTTTTTTAAGTTACGTCGTGAGTCAATTGACGGGACTTATTTTATTTGAAATAGCCTGTTTTTCAATAAAAACACTATAAATGACAGCATTGATATCGTACTACTGCATATGATTTATTTTTAACCTCAGTAAATTCATGCCTATGTGAGCGGAATCAAAACATTTGTCCGGTAATTGAAACCTGCCGGTCACATTGTCCGGTGCCAATTTTTTCTAGCGGAAACACTGGTCTCTGGTTGACGCTGTGGTCTCCTGGTCTCTGGTTGACACTCTGGTCTCTGGTTGACGCTCTGGTCTCCTGGTCTCTGGTTGACGCTGTGGTCTCTGGGTTGACGCTGTGGTCTCCTGGTCTCTGGTTGACGCTGTGGTCTCTGGTCTCCTGGTCTGGTGACTGACGCTGTGTCTCTGGTCTATGGTTGACGCTGTGGTCCCCTGGTCTCTGGTTGACGCTGTGGTCTCTGGTCTCTGGTTGACGCTGTGGTCTCCTGGTCTCTGGTTGACGCTGTGTCTCCTGGTCTCTGGTGACGCTGGTCTCTGGTCTCTGGTTGACGCTGTGGTCTCCTGGTCTCTGGTTGACGCTGTGGTCTCCTGGTCTCTGGTTGACGCTGTGGTCTCCTGGTCTCTGGTTGACTGTGGTCTCCTGGTCTCTGGTTGACGCTGTGGTCTCCTGGTCTCTGGTTGACGCTGGTCTCCTGGTCTCTGGTTGACGCTGTGGTCTCCTGGTCTCTGGTTGACGCTGTGGTCTCCTGGTCTCTGGTTGACGCTGTGGTCTCCTGGTCTCCTCCACAGACGAGGAGTCGTCTCCGGCCAAAGGAGAGAAGAGGAAGAGGGACCCCGACGACGAGGACGATGAAGATGATGAGTGAAGGTCCGCAGAGGCTCCTGCAGACCCCGACCTCTGGCCCCCCCGCCTCCACCTCGCCTTACGTCGCCCCCCTGTCGCCCCCCCTCAGCTCAGACCCGTCTCTGAGCCTGGTCTCCTTCCCCTCCTCCTCAGACAGTTGACTCCTGCTGGTTCCTGAGAAGGTCTGCAGGTCCACCAGAGGTCTTCTGATCGTTACACAGCTCCTGAACACCAAACCTCTAAAACAAAGTCTAAACCTTTGATTTTCAGGTGACTAAAGTTTGACATAAAACACCAGGATCTTAAATTTGTACGTTTTCTTTCCAGATAAAATTTGTTTCCGTTGAGTTTCATGTTGATTCTGGAACATGATGAGGTAGATTGAGGTTGGGACCCCAACCGTCCTCCTCCTGCTCCTCCTCCAAGTCAGCGCCCCCCCCCTCCAGGTCAGCGTCTCTGAGGGGGAGCAGACCCCCCCCCCCCCCCCCCCCCACGGCCGAGCGCGCTCAGGGCAAACTGTGTTCTGTCTTTTTTTGGCAGCAGAGCTTTTTAAAATGAATATTTTTTCAGAGAATTGTTTTTGTTTACTCGTATGTTTGTTGCAGGATGCTGTGTCTCTCTCTCTCTCTCTCCGTCTCTCTTTGTGTCTCTCTCTCCCCCTGTCCCTTCCTACTCCCCCTCTTTTCTGTTTTTTCTCTTCTTTCTGAGAGACTCAGTTGTTCCTTCACACTTACACTGAATTGATGACGCTTTTTTCTTTTTTTCCTTTTTTTTTTTTTTTTTTTTTTTTTTTTACTCTCTGTAAGTTAAATGAAAAACATGCAAAAAGGACTTTGTAAATAAAATCTTAACATTTTGCTCCGGCCGCCTCCTCCTGTCTTTCTTCCCTGATGCTGCGTTCAGTGCCACCCGGTGACGTGGAGTTTTCGGTTTCCATGGACGACCGTAACTTTATCTGTCAGGAGTGAACACAGCTGGACCGGTTAGTCTTAAAGGACCTGCTGCATCAAACCTCTGCGTCTGAGTTTCAGTTTCGACCAGATACAGCGTGAAGCTTTTTAAAGCAACAAGGTCGTGTGACTTCACATGTGCAGAGCAGCAGGATCTTCACTCCACTTTGTCTTGAGGAAGTTTCCTTCTTTCCTGATGGACTCTGAAAACAAACATGAGCACATGAGTCTACCGTTAATAACCGTCCAGATGTGCAGGCTAGGGATGTAACGATATGGAAAATTTGATATCTCGATTATGGTAATCTTATTATTACTGTTTACGACATGTGTCAAACACAAGGCCCGCGGGCCAAATGTGGCCCTCGAAGAGCTTAGGCATTATTGGCTTACATATTAAACCAGTATTTTAAGATTTAATATAAGCTTACACCGCTTTGCAATAAACTACATCTCCCATCGTGTCTTTCGTCGTTACCCACAACAGTAATGATAGCTACAACTTTTCACATGGACTTTAGAAAACCTTTAAAACTAACTCCAACATGTCCAAGAAAATAAAAATTGCTGCACAAGGAAGACAGTTTCATGAACGATGGGAAAAGGAATACAAGTTTGTATCTCAAGGTGAAAAACAGTATGTCTTTTGTGTTATGAGGCAGGTGTCAGTCGTGAAAGAGTTTAATCTACGTTGGCATTTTGACAGCAAACACGGAGCTAAATATGCTAAATTTAGCCTCCAAGAAAAACAAAGAACCACTTCTGAAACCATGGATACTCTTACAACCACAAAATCTCTGAGTTTAATATAATAATGACTTAAATATTTGAAACTTGAATACATAATAAATACAGAAAGCGTTATTTAACATTATAATAAGGTGTGCTTTAATTTATTTTGATTTATATTGCATTTTGTCACATTCATGCTGTCAATCTGGCCCTTCGAGGGCCACCATGATGCTGATGTGGCCCTCAGTGAAAATGAGTCTGACCCCCCTGGTTTACGATATCGTGGTATTCTTAATTGCTGTACAAATGTCTAAAAAACATTTATTTTAATAATTTCACAAAACCATGTGATTTTCTTGTAAACATCAGAAGCCAAAATTTTTTATCAAAATGAAACTTTCACATTAAAAGGGCAAACAACTGGCACAGAAAGAGAATTTATATTAAATGAACAAAAATAACAGGAACAAAGCTGATTTGTCTGGTGCAAATTTAAATAAACACTTTAACAAACCATAGTAGGTTTAAATATGCAAACAATTATCAGAAACAAAAATTATGGTAAAGTTCAAATGAAATAAACTTTTGACTTTAAACTGAACCTTAAATAAGTATAAATATGCAAATAAAGAAACAGTTGTATAGGAGCCAAATATGTTGTTCTGAATTGTAGTTCACTCTGTGTGTCTGTGGGTGTCGCTGTGTTGTTACCTGAGGGTCAGGTATAAAGGTAGCTGCCTGTTAGCTGGTTAGTTGGTTAGATGTTGGACCCGGAAGGGCAAAAGGTTTTTGACCGCTGTGGCGCTAACTGTCGGTGTTGGGTTGTCGGATCAATTAATGGAATAAATTAATTTTATCTGCATCAGAAGAACATCGTTCCGGTCATTTTTCGATGTCCTGTGTGCTATCACCTCTTTCCGCCATGCTAACATGCTAACCCAGAGTGGAGTTGTTCTGTGTCCAGTATTGTGTCCAGTACAGCTCTGGGGTCCTGCTCTGGGGCTTCTGGGTATTGCCTGCATCAGATTTGTTTGTTTTAATTTAGTTCTGGTTAACTAATCAAACAGTGTAACTGCTGAACACCGAGGCCTACTACAATCAGATTATTTTTATTTTATTATTTTGTGTTAAATAGTGTTGGGTTAAAAGAGGGGCTTTAACTTTTGCACACGACTGCATTGTTTGGAAAATGTTAATTGGTTTTGATTAGTTTGCATTTTACTGGTTCCAGAGGTTGCACAGATACTTTGGTTTAAAAAAGGAACCAGTTTGGCTCATGATGAGAGTAAAACTGACAGAGAAAAACTAAATTTAGTTTAAAAAGTCATTTTTTCCACAGTAATAGTTCAGTCCAATCAAAGTGGACATTTTTCAACATGCCAGCTCTGCTCTGCTGAAGTCTGTGCACGTAAACAGACTCGGTGCTGGATGGAAACGTTCAACAGCAGCCTGCAGTTGTTCGATCTGTCCACCAGAGGGCAGCACGTCACTACTGGTTCTGACGGTTGACTCCACACAGCCAACAGGAGAGTCATTCCACGAGAATGGTTAAAGTTGGACTTGGATATTTTCACATTTTTTACCAAAATGTATTATTTGTATGTATATCCCACATCATTAAGGATATATTTAACTATCAGAAAAATGCATTTTCCCATCTCAGGCATTAGTTTTCTTTTATTATTGATCATTATTTCAAGATGTGGTGACTGTAATTCTTCAACCCCGTTATGGACACTTTGGAGGCTTTCTGAATATTATCATAAAATGCATTTCTAAAAAAAAAAAAATCAATATTTTCACATTAATTAGATGTCCCCCATACTAATTCAATAATTTTAAATAGAAAAATGACATAAAATCACACATTTTTACTCTCTTAAATCCTGAAATGTAACTAATAAGTGAAAGCAATCTTGTTATTTTTCATCAAAAATTCAGTTTAACTAAGAATTGTAATCAAAATCAATGATCATATGATAGCGCTCAATATTTTAAATCAAATCAGCAAACATTAAATTATTTTTTCAACATTTAAAAAAAATAATATATGAAAATGTAGGTGTGACGGGGTTGAGACTAGCATAACAGGGTTGGATGGTAACGGGGTTGAAGGGACAAATTTTACAATGTACTCTCAGTATAGGACTTTCCATTAGCATTATATCTCATTTTGTAACCATAGGAAGGACACCAGATACAAATTGCAGTAGAATTAAGTTTTATTAATATAAAGTAAAAACAACCACAACAGCATATTAACAACTAACAAACATTGTAAAGTGAATTGCTCAAATGTAACATAGTGTGTGTGTGTGTGTGCTCTGATAACATACAATTAAACTTGATGAACTGGTTGAACTAATAACAATAATAATCAAACAGTTAATGATTTCAATGTGTCTGTCTGTATCAGCGCCTGTGTCTGTGTTTTTGCATGTGTGTGCCTGCATCAGTGTGTGTGTCTGTACGTATATATGCATGAATGTGCCTGGTGTGTCATGAATTCATCTTGTGAGTCGAGACTTCCACATGGCGCTTTGTTACATTCTGTGGGGGTGGAATGAGTTCAAGGACATCATCAAACGGGTACCACAGGATATCATCCTGATGCGGCCAGAAGAATCGGTTTGACCCAACACGATGCATGCATTTGACCTGGACATGTGTTGTTTGTATGTTTACAATGATGCCTGGATACAAATCATCGTCATATCTGAGAATACACCATTTACCAATCAGCTCTGGACTTTCCCCACTGGATTTCTTTTTCTGGATTCCCCCCACTGGCTGTCTGTGATACAGCCGTTTCTATCTTCGGGCCAAAACTGAAACACTGGGTGTTGAAGCACTTGCAGTTAAACTGCTTCCGTGTTGTGCACATGCAGCTTACATCAGGAACCATCAGTTCTCCTGGAGCTACAGTAATGACCTGGTGAATTCTCATGGTTCCAGGAACAGCTGGTATCTGCTTTGGCATTTTCTCCACTGCTTCCTCAACATGTTCACTTTTCACAAAGAACAGTTTCACACTTGTGTTTGTTTCAGACAAGGCCCTGAATAACTCTTCTGCATCTGGGATGTCATGCCCCTTTGCTACCATCATGTCAGCTGCTCTTTTTAAGGCTCCCCCGACACCATCTGGTGCTCCTTTTCCATGACTAGCCTCGAAAAAATTCCAAGAACCAGCCTTGAATCCTCTTTTGTCCAGTTCTGTATGGAAAAGGTAGAAGTTTCTATCGTGTCCATCAGGAACCTCTTCTGCATTTTTACTTTGTTCTTTGTGAGTGTTTGTTTGGTTCCTGTGGTCATTCTACTCACATCATCCCTGAGATAGAATGCCTCGACTCTTTCTTTGAAGTCTTCAGTGAACCTGCTGGTCCTCTTTCTTTCAAAATGAAAGTTCTCTTTTACTGAGTTCATTAATTGCTTTCTTCTTCCCTGCCTCTACATTCTTTCTCCATCTCTCACGCTCACTCTGCAGGTATCTCTCCCTTCTTTCAGGATCAGCTTTAAGGTGTTCCCGATACTTCCTCTGCCTTTCTGCTGCTGTTGTTGGTGCCATCTTACTCGCATCTTTAACATGGAACGTAAATCACATTCAGCATGCATGCAGTATAAGAATGTTGATTGAATATAATAATAATTAGTTTAAATAATTGATAACTTAACAACCAAAGTATTAAAATCTCAACCCCATCACAATCTCACAACCCCGTTACAGTCAAACACATAACGGTGACGGGGTGTGACGGGGTTGAGATTTTTGCACAAAATGGCCGCTGCTCAATGTAGTGAATACCAGACAGAGAGCACATGGCATGAATGAAATTCAAAATCACCATATATTCATGAAATAACAAAAAACTTGTTCATAAGTAATAGTTTTCTATCTTTTTTTCATGTTACGGTGTTGAGTCATTGAGTTTGACGACCACAATATTACAAGATAAATGACTAAAATAAAGGAAAAGATGGAAGCAACTTGCCTGTGTCTGTGGTCCTGTTGTCCAAAAGACTTCAGTGATGTCACTTCCTGATGTATATGGAATTCTGGATCACACCATTGTATTTATGGGGGTGGCATCATTTGTGTAACGGGGTTGAGGGGTTACTCAGGTACAGAAATAATTGTGATTTTAATGAATAATTAACAATTAAATTAGAAAAAAATAAACATTACCAGCAAAAGAGCACAAATAGATGTTTAGGTTGATATCAATATTTATTGACTTTTTGAATAGTTTTATTTGGTATTTTCAAAGTAAACTTTCATCAAGGCCATGAGGGACATGACAAAATAGGTGGTGTCAAATGAAAAAAACTGTATTATTGCTCATAAAAAGATAAAATTTAGTTAAGTTTTTTTTAAAACTGTATTAAATGGTGCATTTTAATGTATATGTAAAGCTGTTTGAATATAAAGTTTGGTGACCCAATAGATGAAATACACCATGAGAGGTTAGAGGGACTCAAATTGTGCCATTTTCATGGAATGACTCAGGAAGTAATGAATCAAAGTAAGGAGCCCCGTTTGGGTCATAATTCAATGAATAAATCAGTCTTTTTTTATGAAATACAGGCGTTTATTATTATGAAATACGTATCCATTATTGTGAAATGTTTCCCATTATTATGAAATACATGTTTATTATTATTAAATATTTCCCATTATTATGAAATATATGTGTTTTATTATGAAACATTTCCATTATTATGAAAAAAATGAAATGATTATGAAATATATTTTTATTATTATTTAATATTAGTTTAATGCATAATAGTTTATTTCAGAATGGCTTTTTTTTTTTATCTAAGAATGAGTTTTTACATAATGGCTTCGTTTTTTTCATAAGAATGAGCTTTTACATAATAATGACATTATTCCACTGGGCGGGACCAGTGGTTGACCTGCATGCTCATTGGCTGATCCTTCTCCATTCTACGCTCTGACATCGACTAGTTTTGGCTGTGAGGTCCCGTTAGCAGCGGGCCGTGGCGTCATCAAGGTGCGCTCCTAGTCTGATTGTAGCTATGGCAGCTTGGAATGAGCTACGGGAAACCTTGACCAGGTTAGGAGACAATATGGAAAAAGATAATTTATCAGGCGATACTATTTTGACCCGATTTGACAATTCACTGTTCTGTCGCTTATGCCTGAATGAAAGAGCAGCCAATCACATAAATGGCTCCGCCCTCTCTGCTGTGATTGACACACAAAATCATTCTTATGAAAAACGAATCCATTATCATGATAATGGGAAATATTTTATAATAATAAACCCCTCTATTTCATAATAATAGACTCATTGATTGAATTATGACCCAAACGGGGCTCCATATCAAAGAGGCTTAAACACAGAGGGGTGTACTACGAAGCAAGTTCGACACAGCCAGGCTTTCTTTGGGTGAGCTGGCTTAACAAACCTGAAACTCTCCATCAGAGATAACTGGTACCACGACGGTGGTTATCAACTATCTTTGTTAACCGCGGCTTTCTGCTTTCTGCTCTGTGCGCGTTCACATAAAAGGGGGCGTTTGATGCGTCATTTGACGCCTCTTCCGGATCAAATGGATAGATGGCGGTCCGTATATTTCAGTCAGGAGGAGCAGGTTTTAATAATGCAGAGCTATGAGGATTTCAAAGAAATCTTTACAGCCAAAAGCAACACTGTAGGTGAGAATAAAGCCAGAGAGGAGTGCTGGCAAAAAATTGCAGATCGTGTAAATTCGTAAGTTATATTTATTTCACCACTTAATACACCTTAATTAATCTCCCTCCCTCTTTTAGAGCGCTTAAACTTTAAACTTAATGCAGCAGATTTAAACATTATGTAGGTCTGACTGTCCCATTATGAATGATAAATGAAAATCACTTGAGTTTTTTGCTAAATCTATGTGAAATTAATTTAAGATTTAATATTATCTGTGATACCAATATACGTTCACCGGCCACTTTAATAGGTACCCTATCACCCTGGGGAATCTATGAATTATATTACAACATTTCACATGAATTCCACGTCACACTTATTATCAATATAATGGACTATTAATTTATGTTACCTGCGATTTAGTAAAACGCTTCTTTTATTTGAAGCGTGGGCAGATGGCCAGGGAATACTACAAACATATTCAGCAGTTCAGTAAGAGCAAGTACAACCTTTATTCCAGTATTCTGGCTCAGATTTTCTGCATCACCAACTGAATGCATGTAGGTTTCCGCGGCAAAGAAACGCAAAGAAACGCACACCGTTTGCGCTACTGTGAGCGCACGGCTGCGTTTGGTGGCGCTGCCAATATCTGGCTCTAGCAGATTACAAATGAAACGTATTCCCTCAGCTGGAAATCTCTAGCGTTCATAGAGAATATGGTCATGGGAAGCCAGCGGATCAGTCCGGTCTGAATATTCTCCCTCCATTGCACAATCCTGGCGCTCAAGTCAACAGGATTGGGTGGAAGTGAAAGGGCGGTGCTTTTTAGAGCCGATTTGAGCCTAAACTCTGCACATAACCTGCTCCGGACCAGGTTAAGCTTGCAGAGTAAGTTACCATGGTGATCTAGCCAGGTTGAAAGAGAGCCACCTTCGTGGTACCGGAAATCCTGGTTTTAGACTCAACATACCTCGCTAAACCTCTAATCTCGCTTCGTAGTACACCCCTTGGAATAATGATGCTTCAGCTCATTGATGTTTGCAGGAACTGGTTCATACGCAGCTCTCTTAAAGCCCATCTGTGTAGCAGAAACCCCCCCCCCCCCCCCCCGACCACATGATGGCAGCACATGGCAGGAAAATGCTTCCTCCTCCATATGTCATTGCAGGAAGATGGAAGAGACTTGCTGCTGCTCCATCTGTGGTGGTTCTGACCAGAATAAGATGTGGTCCAAACCTGCACCACCTGCCGGCCGCCGGCCCGGCCGGCGTGATTTGGTATTTAGTTTGGTATTCACCCATCAGTGCCTCGCCCTTTGAAAAATATGTGCGGGAATCATTCAGCTGTCTAGTCTTGGACTGATTTTATTATTTTTTTTTTCAGAAGGTGGCTCTCAAGTTCTTCCTGCCGTTCTTTATCTCCAGTTCCAGCTGAGCGATTCTCACCTGCAGAACAGAAACGACCAAAGTCAGTCTGGATTTCCTGAAATACTGAAACAAAGACGTCTGACGCCAACTAAAGCATCTCTGTTGGACTGCCCAACAGATGTCATGTCATGTGATGTCATGTGATGTCATGTGACGTGATGACATGTTTGGTATAAATATGGACACTTCAGCTACAAAAATGAACCAACTTCTCTGGAGTGAATCCAATGAAAATGGTGAAAGTGCTGGTATGTTTAACATCATTTAGCTGCACAGCCACAGACTCAACTTCCCCTCCACAAACTCTACTCTAATAAAAATAATCTGGACGTAGTGGGTCTTAAATTGAGACAAATACGACCACAGATGACCAGCAGCATCTAACTTTTATGTCACTGTTCATTTAACGAAAAAGAAGCCGAAAAGAAAAGAAATAAAAACCATGTGGGCAACACTAAGTACCCTGACCCCACTGCTCCTGTAAGATTTAAACCGGTCTAACTGCTGATTGTCTGCAGGTCTGGTGCATTAACACAATGCAAACAGGGAGAGACATCAGCAGCAGCCTTCAGAGAAGCGATTGTTGCTGCACATCTGAGCTTTTATTTGCTTAATAATGAGACCTTCTACTATCAAACAAAATTTTTTTAATGATTTTTATTAACCAAGCAAATGTAGCTTTAAAAGAGTGGGCGCCAACTCGGACTGTACATGACACATTAGCGATCAGCACCATCAGATTTCACCTGCAACTATGAGTCACCGTCTTAATTAGGTTCATGTTCAGTCTGTGCACTGACGTCTCTCTGATCCAGCTCCTCCCTCAGGCCTCTGATCTCGTCCCGTTGCCGGTAAAACGCCCGCAGGAGCTGAAGAGACACAGACGCTCAGAGTTTGAGTTTGGCCCGATTGGCGTGGTTCTGCTGTGGGAGTGAAACCAAGCTGCCGCCTGACCTCGCTGTCTGCCGCCGGCGGAGGCGTCCCCGCGGGTTCGCAGCGGCGCGTCCACGGCGGCGCCTGTGTCTCGTCGGGCTGCCACCCCGACAGGTCGCTCAGGCCTCCGGGGTATTTGGCGTCCTGGTAGGCCAGCTGCTCCTGCAGGAAGGCCTCAACACAGATCAAGAGAGCAGATGGCGGCGCAGCGGTGAGGTGGGTGCGACGCATCGTGACTTTAACCACAGACTGTGTACGAGACGTGAGCAGAACCTCCACCCGTCACCACCTCTAAAAACCAAAAGTGACCATATCTGGACAACAGGGCGGCGCTAGAGATGTGACAGAGGCTCCGACCACAACCAGGTTCGAGGTCTTGACTTTGACCAGGTCTTTCTAAAACCTTGACTCTTTATTTTTCAGACAATTTGTCGGTAAGCTTTAGATCACCGTCCCGTTTCGTGACAAACATTTACAGCAGCTGTCAGGCAGAGGGCAAAGTGCCCAGGCTGCTAAACAACTCCCAATCACCACCCCTCCACCTCCGTGCTTGACTGTTGGTATGAAGTGTTGTGTACTGTGATTGAGGGTCTCCAAAGATGACGCGAGCATAGACAGAAGAAGCTGTTGGTCCATTGGGGTACTGCAGGTGGGCCGTGAGAGGTCATTAAAGTTAAACAAATATGTTTTAAATCCTCAATCTTTTTTAAATATGGTTTTAATTACTGTAAAATATTCATGACAAGATTAAAAACATTAAGAAGTAATAAAACAAACCAGTTAAGTGTTATTCTACTGTCATCTTAACTTAAAACAACAAGTGTCACCTTATTTGTTGACCCCTCACATTAGTATCGGATCATGGTTCCTTGTCCTGAATGTTGATCACAGTTGTGATTAAAGGGTTCAGTGGGCTGTGGAGATTTTTTACATTTCAAATTGGTCCTTGGTATTCTGAAGTTTGGGAATGGCTGCTGTAGAGAGAAGCTGAAACAGAAATTACAGTTTTACATGGGCTGTTCCTTTCAATGCTAATGTGAACCCTGGTTGGTTAAGGATTCAGAATTGGACACATAGTTTTTGACAGTTAAAATGGATAAAATAATTGCAGTTTGTGGTGGTGTAGTATATGGGCAGTGGTAATCATTTTGCTTGCAGCAATATTAAAAAAGAAGAAAAAAAAGAATTAAAAATGAACTATTTCGTTAATTTTTTGAAATGGTGAACTGAACTAGTTCATTTTAATTTCTGTGAACTATGAACTGAACTAATTGGTGTAGAAAGTGAACTTGCCCAACACTGCGGCTACCTGAAAGTCCCAGATAGTTGGTGTCCTCCCAGTAAACACGCTCTGGTCGTCTATGGTTTAACTGGTGATCAAGCCGTTTAAGACGATCTCTGCTATTTTCTCAGGGGTTCAACTGAGGCCAAATCACGCTTTTTATACAAGAGTTAATTCCAGAGGTAGAGACGTGTGTGCACGTCTACATATGACCAGGTGGACGCACATTGATGCCATTTGGACGCGCTCTAGTACGCGCAGAGATGCAGGTTGCGTTTGAAGAAAAGTTTGCGGGTTTACGCAAATTGCCGCTCAGTTCTGTCATATTGCGCATTTAGAGTGAATTACATTTTTAATCTCCAATTCCGCGATTCCGTGATCGTGGATTCCATAGGGCCCTATTCAACGTTAGCTGTAGCGAACAGCAGTAACTTTGTTTTACTGCAAAATATGAAAACGATTGAAATTCAATCCACTAGTAAATGCAGGTAGGAAATGTGAACATACGCTCGTCTGCCTCGTCCCCGGCATGGACATCACTAGCTCCTGCTTCTCGTCTCGCTTAGCAATGTAACCTCCGAAGTACACAGGAATAAAGAACGTTGGTATGACTGGAATAATGGATCAATCTGATCTGATTGGTTCTGGACAGGATTTACTGACCGTCCAAGTGTCATTTTAAAGGGCTGATTTCTGAAGTGCTCAGTTTGCTTATTAGAGGCAATTATATGATAATAAAAAATAAAAAAAAATCTCCCAACTTCGTCCCCCCCTTCTCGAATTCACGTAGGTCACCCTTTTTGACTTCAAAATGGCGAATTTCGCCAAAAGGTGGGGGATTGTCATGCCTGACCAAACATCATGGAATCACGTAAGAGGTGGTCTACCAGCTCCACGGCGTCCTGATGATCCTCCGGCACCACGCCAGCAGCCGCCAGACCCGTCTGGAACCTGCAGGAGCTCAGCTGCCTCACCTGCCCCTTCCCAGCAGGGGTTTCTGGGTAAGGGTTTTCCACTTGAACCTCAGGCTTCAGCGACATCAGCACCGGGCCTGTTGGAGGAAGGAAAGAGACCAGTCACTCATAGAGACTACGGTCACTAACCAGTAGTGTATCGTTGGTGGGTCACAGACCCCTGTTGATCCCCAGGAGCCACTCTTGAGCCGTCATGGCCGCCGTGTTTCCTGCTGTCACGGGGTACAGATCTTCCTGGAAAAGTCCTGACTGGAACGACAGAAGAAAACACCGTAATTTGAACTACCGTACCTTGTTGTTGCCACTTCTTGTTTTTTTTTAAGAGGAAAAAGAGAAACCTCTTTCCGTGGAACGATCATTGACAGTGGCGCCACCAGTTCTTTGATGGCAATCAGTCGATAAAACCGGAAAACCTCACACCCACTCACGTCCAGGCCACGTTTTGGCATCACCCCTAAAGGATGTCAGGCAAGAAGATGGATTTTTTTCTACGTTTTCAACCTCATTAATATGTCCATACGATGTACTTCAAGGCTTATCATTTCTGGTCTGAATGGGCGGATCACCACCGAGAGTCTAGCAGTGATGTTGGCCTCCAACGCCTCCTCAGCATCAACCAGAGACCACAACCAGAACTGCAGTCTGGATCACAGCTGGTGCTGGTGTGTTGGGTCAGTGTCGTGCACCAGACCTCCACCAGTACACTGGATTTCCCGCCCAGGCCCAACAGGAACCATCCAGCCTTTTGGGTTGGTCTGAAACCATTTTGTGGGCGAAGCTTAGCAAAGCTCCCTGAAACAGCTACGTCCTCACCTGAAGGCTGCCAGCCAGGGCTAACCAGAGGACACCAGCTGGTCCTCCGGTCCTCTCAACTCCAGACCCTGAAAGCAACAACCCTGCAGGTCTTGGATGTTTCCCTGATTCAGCGCACCTGAGTCAAATGAATGGATCATCATCAGCTGGTCATCCAGGTCTACACAGGTCTGATAACGACTCATTCATGTGACTCAGGTGCACTGAAGCAGGGAAACATCTAAGACAGTCGTCCCCAACCCCCGGGCCGCGGAGCGGTACCGGGCCGTGGATCACTTGGTACCGGTCCGCGCAAGAAAAAAATTTGTTTTTTAAAGTTTTATTTATTATATGAGTCTGAACGAGCTTTTATTGTGAAAAATCTTTTATTTTGAAAAATGACCGGATTCTCTCGCTTACATCTCGGTCGCTTGAGCGCCCAAATTTAACCCAGCTAGCAAAATGGGTAGGAACTCTCCAAAGACATCTTTGGAGAGTTTCCTTGTGAAGGGGAGAATGCACAGCGAAGAGAAAGAAGAACAGCCGACGACTTCAAGAAAAAGAAAGATTTTAACAGACAATACCAGGAGTCCTACTGAAATATGGATTAATCACCACAGGTGATTCTACATAGCGAGCCCACTCTGAGTGAGTTTTTTTTACACCCGCCAAGGAGGTTATGTTTTTGCCGGTGTTTATCTGTTTGTCTGTCTGTGTTCAAGATAACTTAAAAAGTTATGGATGGATTTTGATTAAATTTTCATCAAAAGTTGCCAGAAATGTGAAAAGGAAGAACTGATTTCATTTTGGGTGTGATCTGGAAGAAATAATTGAGATAATTGATGCGCTTGGTGGAGGTCTGCGCTCTTCTAGTTTTTTTTTATTTCAATTGGTATAGAGCAGTGGTTCTTAACTGGTGGGTCGCGACCCAAAAGTGTGTCACAGACTCGTTTTCAGTGGGTCGTGGGCCTTTGCCTGGGGAAGGAAATGCTAAAAAAAATTGCGTGTCATTTATACTCCTTAACAGCAGATGGCGATAATGCCCTGTAATGCGAGTTGACACACACGCCAGTTTACACCATAGAAAAAGACCTGCAAAGTTTGTTTACATATGTTGAGCATGGAGTTCATGAGTTCTTTTTGAAACTACTGCTCAGTAGTTGCACTTTTTTATTTCAAGTTTGTGGATAAAAGCACTGTTGAGTCTTAAAATGGCTGTTACTGAAATGTTCTGATTATTATGTCAGCTTTATGATTAATGCTTAAATAAGTGCCTAGATAGTTTTAATAGGAAATTGTTGTATATTCAGGAAGTGGGTACTCAGCAAATGCTACATGTTTGAGTTCTTTTTGAAACTACTGCTCAGTGGTTGCACTTTATTTCATGTTTGTGCATGTTGAGTCTGTTAAAAAAGCCTGAAGTTTCTGAAGTGAAGTGTTTTGGATTTAATTAAATGCAGCTAATTGAGCATCAAAGGGAATATTTCCCACTTGAAGTTATTTTGGGTATGCCATTTTTGTTTTTACCATTTTGGTTCACCAATAAATTTATTTTTTGTGTTGGCATTCTGTGATATTCTATTCTACTATCTCCGATTCAAACTGCACAATCTCTTCATTCAATAAATTAGAGAAGTTGAAAATTGTCCTTGATTTGGGTCACGGCTTGTCATTAAGGGTGATGGTGGGTCCTGAAGCCAAACCAGTTGAGAACCACTGGAACCCATCATGGTATAGATGATGTTACCAGAGACTTCCATGATGATATACTCATGTTATGTTATTAGCTTAATGTAATGAAGGAAGCCTGCCCCCCCCACCTGCTGGCATCTCCAAACGGAGAAGTTTGAGCATCCCATCTCTGGGGAATACCAACAGTATTTTCCCAGTGAGTGCCAGGATTTTCATGAATGAATTGTATCAGCTCAGAGCTCAGGTTTTTGACCCAGGAAATATCTGACCGAGTCCTTTCTGTGGCAGCAGGGACCTGCACTCCGTCAGGAAGTTGATGAAAGGCTTCTCGGAGCTCAGCTCGTAGCACCGGATGTTCCCGTCGCCCTACAAACACAAACACAGGACAGAAGCCGTACTCTACGCTGTTGGAGTTAAATCCAGTCAATGCAGTTATCAGTTCAGAGGTGAATACAGCAGCAGTTCCTTCACGCCTAGGCTCATGCCGATTGTGCTAGCATAATTTTTGGCATAATCTGAGGAATTGAGCATAATTTTTGCCCTTTTTCCAAAAGTAGCACTGCTAGCATAATCCGTATATTTTCTTGTCTTAATAGCACAATTTTAGAATAATTAAAGAAAACGAAGATCTCAGCTACTAAAAACGACAAATTACTATTAACAGTTGGTTCCACTCCTATTTTGCGATTGCTTTTTAGTTGTGTTGAGATACCTGCATGGTTTAGTTTTCACCGTATTTGTTTTTTTTTTGTTTTGAAACCCAGCACGCGCTGCTAGCGCACAGTTCGTTGTTTACTCGAAATTTGCATACTTTACCATGGTAACTGGAGGCCATTTGAGTGCAAAACCTTGCGCAAACTGTGTCACGCTCTGCTACACGCGATGGTTAGCAAGCTATCCGCGGATAGTTATCCACCACACTATCCAGGCTTTGTGCAACCTATTTTTGTTCGCTGGATAACTATCCGCTGGATAGCAGATTTAGCCACCGTATAGGCCTAACCACCGGATAAAGTTACCCAGGTTTTAGCAGACAATACCAGGAGACTGGGCCCAGAATGTCAGGCCAGGGTTAATGAAATACATTTTTAAACTAGTCTTGTGAGTTGTGAAGTTTGTGCACAGAATAATTTTTTTTTTAAAGTAGCATAATTTTGAAAAGCGAGCATAATTTGAGCATAATTTGGGCAAAAAAACGAAGCAACTACCACTAGCATAATATGCCACTTTTACTAGCACAATCTGCAAATGCCTATTCATGCCTACTTTAACCTCATAAACCTGGAATACATGATCATGAAGGGATCCAATCCAAGTAGAGACATAATCGGTTTGATTCTGGGTGGCAATTAGAGAGAAAGGGGAATGAAAATCATGGATACGACTTGAGGAGCTAATATTCATTTAAGGACCTTTCCAGCCAGGTAGAGCAGGTGAGTGTCCGGGTCGTAGAAAGGGAAGAGGACTCCTGCAGACCCGTCCAAGTCTTCCTCAAACAGAGGCTCAGATAAGTCATCCTGCCCACAAATAGGTAAAGTTAGAAAGCAGGTAAGTTTTTAAAGTCTTGTTTTAAGTTTATTGATAAAGAGAAAACAAAATAAACCAGCTTCAGTTCCTTACAGGGTCCCAGAGGACGATCTGTCTCTGGTTCCAGGACGAGCTGCCGGTGGAAAGCAGCATCTTCAACCCTCCGATGTACAAGACCTTGTTGGCCCTGTGGGACTCATTACTGGACACCTGCAGAAACATTCGTTACAGAACTGCAGGTTCTTCCTGTCGGCGCACAGTCACACAAAATGAACATCTGGAGCACCTGTAAGATCTTTCCTCTCCGCGGATCCAGGACCCGAACCCGTCTGTCTTTGGACGCCACCGCCAGCCTGCTGCCGTCAGTGTTGAAGCTGACGGACAGCAGCAGCGCCTCAGATGGGTACCGGTGGTGGACCGGCGTCAGGACCACCCGGGCCGGGCGCCTGATCACTGCATCTGCCTGGGACACGTCCCAGAGGAGGACCTGGAGCAGCAGAGGAGTCAAAGTTGGACCAAAACTGTCTCTGGTGTCCCTGTTTACATCAGGTTTAGTTCATCCCAGGGTTGTGGCTGAGTGACAACGACGACAGAAACTCTGGACCATTAAGTCCAGTTTCAGAAGACCTGTTCAGTATCTGTCAGTAGTGACTTTGGTACCCAAAACAGATTTCCCCAACTGTACTGCCAGTTTGGGTCCCAGTATTGCTCAAATTCCCTGTCCCAGCGTATTCTGATGTTTTAGCCTCAATTAGCTTAACTTTGGATCAGCGAAACCAGACTGAAGTTATGTAGGAGAGCCGGATCATAGATGGTCCCCCACTCAGGGACAGACTGGGACTAAAAAACGGCCGTGGACTTCCCTCCCTACAGTCATGGAAAAAATTATTAGATCACCCTTGTTTTCTTCAGTTTCTTGTTCATTTTAATGCCTGGTACAACTAAAGGTACATTTGTTTGGACAAACATAACTTCATAAGAGTTTTATTTAAGAGCTGATATCTTACCATTTTCCATGGTTTTCTTGATTATAACCTAAATCACTTAAGTTTTTACATCAATAGCTATGGCGTTGTACTGCCAAAAACACTGCTTTTATGCATTCAGTGTTTTCTTTTCTGTCTGTTTTAGTCACATGATGACGTTTAGTGGTACCAGGTATTAAAATGAACAAGAAAGTGAAGAAAAAATGGTGGTCTAATAATTTTTTCCATGACTGTATGTAGGCCCACCAATAACTGGGAGGGTAGTGATATATTGTCATAACAACACCCACACATACAAACTATTTATGATTGTTTATTCAAGAACACTAATATTAAAGAACAACTAAACATCACTTGCATCTCCTAAACAAAATTAAACATAAACATTGTCTTTTTTACTGCTATTTTACAGTTACTTGTATGCTTGCATTTTAAACAGCAAAAAATCTATATATATATCACATATGCTTGATTAACATTGTTTTTAGCATTACTTGGAGTGACAGCCTGTACTTATACCTCCAAAATTCTAACACTTTAGATTAACATATTATTTGATATCAAGACTACAGAAAACAATGGCTAAAAAGCAACACAACATATTACAACACTGAAAATTAAACCTACAAACCACTACATGAGTCCACCCACTGAACCACTTGACTACCCAACAAATACTATTGTAGGCTCCTGACATTATACTGATTTTTAAAGTTAAAGTTGGGTACCATTCAACCAACCATCCTTCAAATACATTTGTATTTTATTCCACAGACATTGATCCACCAGGCACCACAAAAGATAAGAAAAGGATAAATAGTGCCAAAATGGAAAACACTTCTCCTCAAACTTATTTGGTTTTCTTTAGTTTCTTTAATTTTCCACCTTCCTCCTTGTGTTGTCTGCTTGCCATCTTTCTGTTGACAGACACGAACGTTACTCTGCTTTGTTGGTTTTTAGGCCTTTATCTGATAAATGATCGTCTTAGCGTCCCCTGCTATTAGTAGATAGACTGAATATTGTGGTTATTGAACAGGGCCGACAGCCGTAGACCGGATGGCTGTTCTGGACTTTTCCAGAATCCACAGATTACCAGTCCACCCCTGAACACAGCACTTGAGTCCAGTACGTCACTGGTCACTGCTCCACAGCAACCAGGCACGTCCAGGCTTCTAACTCGGTACAATGTTGACACTTGTCTCAAATGGGATAAAAGAAACATCTACAAAGTGTAATAAAAGCTTAAAAATGTCTTAGATGGCCTGAATCTTCATGTTAAGACCCAGGTATGAGGATGGATGGGTGCTGCACGCCTGACAGAGACCAGTGGACGAGCGTGGCTTCAATCAATGTCCAATCAAACGTTTTCAGAGGAATATTGAATTTTCTGATCATCAGCATCTCAAATCTACATCACTTCTACTCCAAAATTGTTTATGACGACCTCAACAGATGCTAAATCTAAAAAATTCTAAGGTGAAGTGATGAATGGTTCCTTAGTCATAATAATAATTATTGTTCTTATTATTATTGTGTGAGTAACTAAATTATTAAAGTAAAATAATTCAGGTGAATGTTGTATAAAATTTATTATTCTGCAGAGTAATAGCTATATTGATTAGATTATTTTCAGATCATTATGGTGTAAAACCAACTAAATACGATATTACGAACTATCTTCATATTCCACTGTTTCAGTTTTCAGTTTCAGTTTTAATGAAGACGATTCCAGAAGTAACCAGACAGTCCTTACTGGCAATTTCAGCTAATCAAGGAGTGGAAGGTCCAGTTTTCGATAGGAACGAACTGTCAGATGCTGATGACAGCACCTGGCCAAGATGGCGGTGGTATTGGTGCAGGCGCGCTGGTATCGTGCAGCATCTAGTGTTTGATTTCTAGGGGTACAGTCTGTCTGCCAGTCAGAGAATCATCATCCACCTACTTCTTCCTGTTAGGGCTCACGAGGGTCTGCTGGACCCCAACCCATCTGGATGTCCCAATACCAATATCTTGATCCCAATATCCCAATCCCAATCTCAATCCCTAATCACAAATCCCAATCCCAATCCCAATATCTCAATGTCCCAATGTTCCATTGTACCAATATCCTGATCCCAATATTCCAATGTCCTAATCCCAATCCCTAATCACAAATCCCAATCCCAATGTCCCAATATCCCGATCCCAATATCTCAATGTCCCAATGTCCCAAAATCCTGATCCCAATATCCCAATCTCCCAATGTCCCAATCCCAATCCCTAATCACAAATCCCAATCCCAATCCCAATGTCCCAATATCCCGATCCCAATATCTCAATGTTCCAATGTCCCAATATCCCAAAGTCCCAATCCCAATCCCTAATCACAAATCCTAAACCCATTGTCCCAATCCCAATGCAAAATAGCAAAGAACTTACATATTTCCACATCCAGTTTCTAATATTGTAAGAAGATTCTGGGAGTCTGAGGAAACCTCAGTGGGTCCAGAACAGAAACCACTGTTTAAGAAAACTTTCAAACTCGTTTTTTGAGAATAAAACACATTACTTGTGGTTAAACACTGACTATAAATCACAGTATGCAACAGTATCATTGTTTACATTCTGAACTTTAATTATTGTATGTACTTTTATTTTAAAAAAAGGTTACATTTGATGTGTACGTTGCTTTCTATGAAAACTGTATTCGTCTGAGTCTGGTATCGACCAATGAGGCGCCTGACCTTGTAGTCGTAGGCGGAGCTTAGCAGCAGATTCTCAGCAGTTGGGTGCCACTCGATAACCGCCACCCTCCTGGAGTGACCAATCAGAGTCTTCCTGGCCCTGGTGACGTTCTGCTGGACGCCACGGACTGGAATATCCCAGATCTTCACCTGTACATGCAGACACACTGACCGCATGAGCTCTACTCACAAAGGTGAACTGTAATAATTTTACTCATAATTTAACTAGGGCTGGGCAAACAATTAATATTTTTAATCACCATTAGTCGCATTATTTCCCTGATTAATCACGAATAATCGCATTTTATACGCAAAATCAAATAATGAATTCAAAAGTAGTGTAAATGCACTTTTATTTAAATGTTCTGCTGCCATATAAACTAAAGTGTCATAACATTTGTTGTTCAAACACTTTTAACATCAGCACTTGTCAGTAACACATATTTAATGTAAATCTAATCTTAAAAAATGTAAAATAAAATAAAGCTTATTGCCACTGCCAGGGCATTAATGTCATCCTGATTTTATAAAAGATTAAAAAAAAGTCTACAAACAAAATCCAACAAAATGATTGTGGCTCAGCACAATCAGAACATTAAAACAGGTAATTTCTGAGGTAACAGCAGAAACTTTTAACGGGGAGTTCAACTTGGCAGTTGTTACAAATAACCTTGTTTCTGTTTAATCCTCCGTCTGGGAGAACTTTAAAATGAAAATGTCCATGTTAAAGTTATGTAACTTAATCAATCTGTGTATCAATCATTCTTTCCATTTTTAATTGTCAATCAAAAATACAAAAAATAAATAAAAAGTGACATTTTATCACGTTTTTCGTTTTGTAATCCAACACAAAAAAAAAAGAAAAAATGCCTTTTCTTTTAATATTTTTATTTTAGACTTGGATCAAAAATACAAAATGAAAAAACGGGCCACAGAAGTGAATTTGTTTTATAATCGAGGACTGGACTTTCTGTTGTCATTACACATCTGTGCCACTAGATGGAGCCGCACTGCAGTAACCAGCTAGAGAACAGCAGGACAGTGAACACATGGAGCAGATCTGATGGAACATGGAGGAATGACATTAAAGTTTTGTTGTCCAGAATTTTTTTTTCAGACAGAATTGTTAATATTGCTACCTGAGTTGCTACCTGAAACTGTAAAGTTCACAGATTTTTATCCGTTTTCTACATGTCTGTTTTAGCTTTACCGCATGTTTACCTGCCAATTGTCTTCCGGTTCCGCAGCAGCCAGTAACAGACTTTTCAAAACAAAAGCATGTGAGCAACATGCGTTAACGCGCGATAAAATAATTGTCGCCGTTAATAAATTAATGAGTTAATGCGATAATAACGCGTTAACTTGCCCAGCCCTAAATTTAACACTAGTCTCAGCCCTGGTTCTAGCTTCAGCATCAAGTCTGAACCCTGAAGGGATTTTAAATGTGAAAGCACACATGGGTGGCGTACAGTGCAGTCCTCAGGAGCAGGAAGCGATGCAGTAATCATCAAACGGGTTCCACTTGACGTCCAGGACTCGGCCTCTGTGACCGCACACCCTCGGATGCTGAGGATCCACCCTCCCCCTCTGAGAGAAAATCACTAACACTCATGATTATGTGTTAAATTAGCGTGTTTAAATTAGGTTAAATTAGCGTGAACGAAAGACTGGTTAGGTGACTTATGAAGAGTTTTTTTTTTCTGTGAAAACCAAAACAATGAAATGATTAAGATCTACATACATGATTGATTGGGAGGACCAAAAAAGATCCGCCCCCAGCACACTCTGTCACCACGGCGATGAAGCAGGGATTGGCCGAGCAGTAGTGGTTGTCGTGGACACTGCGTGTGATCGGGACCCCGTCGTAGCTGTGCTCCTTCGTGGCCGGCTTCCCGAAGACGTGACGAAACTTCGAGCAGCGGAACGAGGGACGCCACGACATCTGGAGGACAGAATCTGGGGGAGGAGTTGGGTTTATGCAAATGACCAGATTTAAGGAAAGAAATGGGGTCACTCTCCTCTTAAAATCTATTTCATGGTTTTGTTAAATGTAAATATAGTTTTAAAGGCTGGATCCTCGTTCTTCTGAGTTTTATGGCCCTTTGTCTCAGAGTTCAGATGGTAAACAGCAGGTCCAGACACATGTGGTGGTGTTTGACCAGGAAATTAGATGTCCCTTAAATGTTTATCTATGCTGTCACAAACATTTTGGTCGCAAACTGTTGGGGGTGGGTCGGTGAGGATGCTACAGTAAACCTAAGCTGAGGAACTCACGGTCATAAAAGGAGACAGCATTCCTTCATATCATAAAGTTTAGTTTTAACAATTAAACAGTCCTCAGATATTTTAATCCTAACAGGATCAAAGAGGAAGGTGGCCTTGTTTCAGTTCCAGGGTTTTACCCAGGACCCCCTCTAATGGAAACCCAATAATAACTAGTTTGGACTGGATAAGAGCGGCAGTGATGACCTTTGAAATGATAAAAGAACATGTTTGAATGCGTGTGTGCGCGTCAGACCAACATAATCTCATAATAGTGTTGTGGAACTCAAGGAGCTGCTCTAATCAATAATGCAATCAGCTGCCATTAGTGGCTTTCATAATCATATCAATAATAAATCAATTTCCTTATTATGTCAAACTTTTAATCACACACATTTACAAATGGAAAATGCCCTGATCAAGTAAACTTTCATATGCCTTAAATATTCTCTGTTGCATGGACACTTCATGATCTTATTAATTCTGCTCCTTCCTTTTATTCTTTCATTCTCTCCAGATGAGCAAAGAAACTTAACAGGAGCAGCATTCAGCTACACCACACCCTTTAATCTCAGTATCAGCTGTAAAACTGCCGTCCATCTGTTTAGAAAGGTTTCTAAAGCTTAGCTTTGGACTTCACAAGAGGAGAAGCTCCTGTGAAGGTGGAAGACAAAGTGAGAAACCTTGTGGATGGACTTCTTCTTGTGCCTCTCCACGGTTTTAATGATGAAAAATGCAGGTGTGAAGCTACTCCTCTGATCAGGCGTAACATGTGGCCGTCAGGCAGCTGTGGGTCAGCAGGAAGATCAGTCACCTGCCATCATGAAAAGTCTCCTTGGGCAAGACCATTGACTGTATGACAAGAACCGGACAATGCCCCTGTGATGTCACTCATAGGTTTTCCCGAGAGTGATTGCCTTAGCTCATGTCAGTGATGCTAACTAGCATTATGTTACTCTGATCAGGGTGCTGCTGGGACCTTCGTCAGCCTGGGAGTTGTGGGATGATCGACTGCTGGTTCCTGGAGACTTCTGCTCCTGAAATGAACCTCTGTGGGTTCCAGCTCCTTCATCCAGGCCACGCCGGAGCAGCCGACGGACATCCGCAGCAGGACCTCCGTTCCAAATTTAACTTTGGGGGCGACATCAGAAACGACCGCTGCGTTTAGCTGATGCTCAGCCGCTATGGTTTTTATTCACAGCTTGGAAGCTAACTGCAGCAAGACCTACTTCCTGGTAGCAGTCCAATCAGAGGTGGGGATGGCTGCTGCTTGGGCTGCCCTACTCAGTCATGGCTGCATGTATGATGGGAAACGCGGCGCCGAGATTCAACAGAAACCACTCTGGAGATCTCTGCAGACTAAGAGAGTGCTGTGTGGGTGGGTGAATGCTGTGGTGGTTGACACGACTGAAATAGTTGCTGTTTAAACTGTTTATATACCTTCTCTGACTTCTCTTGCTACGATCTTCATGTCAGGTGCCACAGCAGCGTAATGACGCAAAAGAAAACAGGACAATGGCACTATAGCAGGGAAGGAAGGAGACGAGGGAGCCTCCTTCTCCAGGACAGAGCTGGACCTCTTCATCAGTCTGTCAGTCCTTCCCTGTGATGCCCCCGATCCACCAGATAAGAGCCTAGAATGTCGCTGATGCAACCACAGTGTCATAAAAAGTGTCCTGCACACTCCAGATCTGTCTCCTCAGCAGATCAAGGCCACCTTTGATCATATATGTAGACTCCAGGTCCTTTGAAATGTCCAACTTCAAAAACTAAAGCATCCCTTTGATCCAGTTTGAGGCTTTAACACCATCACTTTACTTTACTACATTAAAATAGCAAATATAGCTCACAGAAGAAAGATAAAATGAAGGTGGAATCACATCAAATCATACATTAGGACGGTGCTTCTCAGTTATTTTCTGCCCCCCCCCCCCCATGACTAAAAATAGTTTTATTTGTCTATAAAGTTGTTATGAGTCTACCTCTGCAAAACACTGTATCCTTATTAATATTAAGGAAAACAAAAGAAAAAGAAATATAGATCAACTTATAACAAAGAATAACTTTACCAAAATTGTTTTTTAGTCTGTAAAGATTTAAAGTGCATCAATCGTAGTCACAGTGAAGCAGCGCTGCATCAGCATCGTCAGATTTCCTAAACTTTCGTTTTTGTCTCATTATCTCCTCCTTTTTTTTCATCCCTGTTAAATATTTTTCTGTGGTGTCTCTTGACGGTTTGTTCTCTTCATATCTCCTGATCTGTGCTGTGGTTGCCTGCATGTCCGTGCAAAAAAAAAACCAACAATAATATAGCTAAAACTCCCTGGAACACACTGTGACGAGTGTAGCGCCACTGACACCTACTGGACTATATGTGCTATTACACTTTATTACAGTCCAGAAAATGAAAAATCCAGCGCCCCACAACAGAGACTAACAATGCTGGGTGCCCCAGAACAAGATGTGTGCTTAATCGAAGCTGATCAATTCAATTCAGTTTTTATCGGTTAGAGTCTGTGTACAATGGCCACGGTTACATTTTTTTAATTCGGAATTAGTTATTCCGAATTAAATAATTCAGAATTAAACTATTTTCCTTCGAGTTTACATGGAAATAGTAATTCTGAATTGAGGTTTACATGGAAAACACGTTTGTTCGGCTTTATCCAATTCCGCTTAAGGTCTGGGGGTCGGGAAGGGTTCTGATTGGATAGGGGAGGCGGACATCTTTACGTATTTACGTCTACCGGAAGAAAACAAACTTACTCGATTAGCAACAACATGGAGGCCTACATTATTAGCTTTTTGGATTTGTTTTGATTTTATTTTTGAAGCAGCAGCACGACAACATCATGTCGATGATTTTCTTTCGAAAACAAGCCCAGCGCAGAAATATAAGCACCATCGCGACAGACGGGCAAGAGAACGAGCATGCGCAGAAAGACCAGAATTAATTTAAAGTGGAATGAGTATAAACATGACCGTGGAATTATTCTATTTGGATTTAAAATCAGAATAAACCAGCCACTTACTTCGGAATTAAGTTTAACTCAGAATGGACATTTTCATTTGGAATTAGGTGTTTACATGTTAATTTTTAATAATTTTAAAACTGATTTAATTTTAATTCGGAATTAAAGACGAATTAAACCTCCCATGTAAACAAACTAAATGTCAATTGTCTATAGGTGCTTTACAGAGACCCAGATCATGACCCCTGAGCAAATATCATTAACTAAAATCCTAATCAAGGATCCATCCATCCATTTTCTATACCCATTTTATCCTTGAAGGGCCACGGGGATCTACTGGAGCCTATCCCAGCCGTCTACGGGCGAAAGGCAGGGGTTCACCCTGGACAGGTCGCCAGTCCATCGCAGCCTAATCAAGGATAATGGCAGGTAAAAAAACTCCACGGGAGAAAAAAAACCTTTAAGCCAAACAGTGGCAAGAAAAAAACTCCACGTTAAGAGGAGAGAAGAAACCTTGAGCAGGACCTGGTTCATATGGAGGGACCTTCCTGATGAAGACCAGCTGGATAAAGAAAGAAAAGAGAGGAGAGAGAGACAGGACAGAGAGGAGGAGACAGAGAGACGATGGACAGGATGGAGGAGAGAGGATGGAGACAGAGAGGAATTAGAGGGACAGAGAGAGGATGGAGGACAGAGAGAGGATGGAGAGAGAAGGAGGACAGAGAGAGGATGGAGGACAGCGAGAGGATGGAGGGACAGAGAGGATGGAGGACAGAGAGGATGGAGGACAGAGAGAGGATGTAGGAGAGAGGATGGAGGACAGAGAGGATGTAGGACAGAGAGGAGGACAGAGAGGAGGGATGTTAGTAGGACAGAGAGGATGGAGGACAGAGAGAGGATGTAGGACAGAGAGGATGGAGGACAGAGAGAGGATGTAGTAGGAAAGAGAGGATGGAGGACAGAGAGGATGGAGGACAGAGAGAGGATGTAGTAGGAAAGAGAGGATGGAGGACAGAGAGAGGATGGTAGAGAGAGGAGGATGTGGGACAGAGAGAGGATGTAGAGGACAGGAGGAAAGAGAGGTGGAGGACAGAGAGGATGGAGGACAGAGAGAGGATGTAGTAGGAAAGAGAGGATGGAGGACAGAGAGGATGTAGGACAGAGAGGATGGAGGACAGAGAGAGGAGTAGGATGTGGAGGCAGCGAGGATGGAGGACAGAGATGAGAGGAGGGACAGAGAGGGGATGGCGGGATGGACAGGAGAGGATGAGTAGGAAAGAGAGGATGGAGGGACAGAGAGGATGGGGGACAGGAGAGGATGTCATAGGACAGAGAGGATGGAGGACAGAGAGAGGATGGAGGACAGAGCGGATGGCGGACAGAGACAATGGAGGACAGAGATGGAGGACAGGGAGGAGAGAGACAGATGGGGACAGAAAGGATGGAGGACAGAGACGATGGAGGACAGAGACGATGGAGGACAAAGAAAGGATGGAGTACAAAGAGAGAATGTAGTACAGAGAGAGAATGGAGGACAGAGAGAGGATGGAGGACAGAGAGAGGATGGAGGACAGAGAGAGGGATGGAGGACAGAGAGAGGATGGAGGAACACAAATATGACAACATAAATCAGGGGGGTCAGACTCATTTCCACTGAGGGCCACATCAGCATCATGGTTGCCCTCAAAGGGCCAGATTGGCAGGATGAATGTAACAAAATGCAATATATATAAAAATAAATTAAATTACACTTGAATATATGTTTAAATAACGGTTTCTGTGTTTATTATGTATTAAAGTTTCAAATATTTAACTCGTTATTATATTAAACTCAGGGTTTGTGGTTGTAAACCTGCTCTCGCACAGGTGACATTTGAAGCGATTCTTTGTTTTTCTTGTGGGCTAAATTTAGCATACTTAGCTCCATGTTTCCTGTCAAAATGCCGACTGACTCCGCTTCATAACACAAAAGATGTGAACACAAAAGATACAAACTTGTATTCGTTTTCACGACGTTTATGAAACTGCCTTCCTTGTGCTGGGGTTAGTTTGTAGAGGTTTTTCTTAAGTCCATTAGTTCTGAAAATCATCTTGATGTCTCGTTAATAGTGAGATACTGTTATCGTTGTGGATAACGACAAAATGCAGAGATGTAGTTTATTGTCAATATGCGCGTTAAAGCAGCGTAAGCTTATATTAAGTCTTATAATATTGGTTTAATATGTAAGCCAATAATGCACAATCGTTGTGGATAACAACGAAATGCATTGTGGGAGATGTAGTTTATTGTCAATATGCGCGTTAAAGCTGCGTAAGCTTATATTAAGTCTTATAATATTGGTTTAATATGTAACAGGGGCGGGGCTAGGGGGTAGCTTGCAGTTGCTATAGCAACCCCAAAATATGGCCTAGCAACCTCAAAGCAACCCCAAGAATGGAGACTATTAAAAATGAAAAAATCTTAATTCTGTTAAATAAAATAAAAATTGTGACAATTTAATTTAAAATTAATTTCAGTGTTTTTTTTTTTAAATTAAAAATAAAAGGAAGACGATTAAAAAAAACTATGAGAGAGAGACTCGTCTCGCGAGAGCTGGCCTGCAGGGGTCACGCGAAGTCAGCTGGGAAAATTAAACCGGGCCGTTAGAAAAATTACATCAAAATGGAGCGCTATCTGTTGAAGCGTAAGTCTGCCAGATCTCTTCTGATGTGTACTTATGTCAATATTAACTGGTTAAAATGTGATGAACAGGTTATTGTTAAATGATTTGTAGTCTGGGCTGTTAATGTGCATTTCTCACTGCTGTGAAAAGCGGCATGACTATATGGTAAAATTATAATAACGAACTTCAAATAGATTTTTTTTTTATCTGTTTCATGGCATCCGCGCTTGTTTCAGATAGCGCTGATTAGAATGAGTAGGCCGGTAATGACATTCATATCCATATTTATGCTATTTAATTGGTATTGCAATTAAATTGTCCAGCAACTCCATACAATTGCTTAGCAACCCCTAAGCAACTGCAATGAAAATGTTCTGGCGCCGCCACTGATATGTAAGCCAATAATGCACCAGCTCTCCAGAGCCACATAAAATGATGAGGTGGGCCACATTTGACCCGTGGGCCTTGTGTTTGACACATGTGATATAAACAGATGCAGGTAGCAGCACTGAGGTGAGATGGTCAGAGGACTAGATCACCGGTCACCATGGTAACTGAACACACCTACACACACAGGTGGAGGTAAACGCTGGGATGAACAGAGGAGGGAACTGCAAGTCAGCATGAAACTCAGGAAATCTGGCCTGCAGACATACAGAAAGAAAAGAGAAAAAAGGAGGGAAACAGCACAACAAACTACAGGAAAGAAAATGGAGACCACAGTTACAGTAACGAGGTGCTCCTAATTAACTACGGAATGAGCTGGAGGAGGAAGAAGGGAGGAGGAAAGGGAAGGAAAGGGACTCGTGCAGACCCCAGAACACACAACATCATCTCAGCTTCCTTTCACGCCAGCAGGGACTCATGGTTGAGCTTCTTTGTCATCGAAGTCGCTGCTGAAACAAAAAGCTTCTAGTGGCTGCGGTAGGAGACGTGTTCTTACCTCAGGCACAGTCGCTGAGTCCTCTCCTGACTCCTTGACTCCTGACTCCTTGTGAAATGACTCAGAGCTGTGACATCAGCCCGCCGTCCCTCCAGCGGCTCTGCATCTGCCGACCTCTGACCCGGCCCAGCTCTCTGCATTGATCCCTCCTGATCCGTGACGTCTGGCCTCTGCTTCCACATTACCTGAGCCGTTTAGCACGGCTGCCCGCACACAAGCGCAACCTGATAGCACCGCCACGCACACACCACAGCTGTTTACACACACAGACGCAGCTCCAGGGAAACCCATTCATATCAGGAGACTGATGATGCTGCCTCACAAGCTGGATCTGAGGAGGACCGGCGCTCACGGCTGATGATTTAAGACCACAGACTGTATAAAAAAGACCTTAAGGGGTGCATTCCTGCCAGAAGCAAATGTTCTGAATGAACTTTATTCATGGATCTTTCCACGGCTCCAACTGGACCGGTCCGTTCCACCAGTTCACCCACTCACACTCAGGCTGCTAGTTATGAACCGGCCAGGAGGGGAAGAGGTTTAGAAGGGCTGGACTGGTCGAGGCGTGTCTTCTGTGTCAAACAAATGAGATCAACAGGTAGTTGAGGCAAAGTCAGGAAATGACAGGATCAAATTCTGATGCTGTCTCTGCTGCCACCAAGTGGCCAAAACATTATTAACCAAGGGAGAATCCAGGATCATTATGGAGCCCCGTTTGGGTCATAATTCAATGAATAAATGAGTCTATTATTATGAAATACAGGTTTATTATTATGAAATATTTCCCATTATTATGATAATGGTTTCGTTTTTCATTAAGAATGATTGTGTGTCAATTACAGCAGAGAGGGCGGAGCCATTTATGTGATTGGCCTGCTCTTTCATTCAGGCATAAGCAACAGAACAGTGAGATCGATAGTGGGCGAGAGGTCAATGTATACTCCAGGGCCAGTAGGTGGCAGAATGCACCTCAGTTTACAGTATAAAGTTGACATCGACTAAGAAACGTTCAAGGTTTCCCGTAGCTCAGTCCAAGCTGCCATAGCTACAATCGGACTAGGAGTGACACCTTGATGACGCCACAGGCCCGCTGCTAACGGGACCTCACGGCCAAAACTAGTCGATGTCAGAGCGTAGAATGGAGAAGGATCAGCCAATGAGCGGTGCAGGTCAACCACTGGTCCCGCCCAGTGGCAAAATGTCATTATTATGTAAAAGCTCAATCTTATGAAAAAAGCAATTATGTAAAAACTCATTCTTAAATAAAAAAGCCATTCTGAAATAAANCCGATCCACCAGATAAGAGCCTAGAATGTCGCTGATGCAACCACAGTGTGTCATAAAAAGTGTCCTGCACACTCCAGATCTGTCTCCTCAGCAGATCAAGGCCACCTTTGATCATATATGTAGACTCCAGGTCCTTTGAAATGTCCAACTTCAAAAACTAAAGCATCCCTTTGATCCAGTTTGAGGCTTTAACACCATCACTTTACTTTACTACATTAAAATAGCAAATGTAGGCTCACAGAAGAAAGATAAAAATGAAGGTGGAATCACATCAAATCATACATTAGGACGGTTGCTTCTCAGTTATTTTCTGCTGCCCCCCCCCCCCCCCATGACTAAAAAAAATAGTTTATTTGTCTATAAAGTTGTTATGAGTCTACCTCTGCAAAACACTGTATCCTTATTAATATTAAGGAAAAAAAAAGAAAAGAAATATAGATCAACTTATAACAAAGAATAACTTTACCAAAATTGTTTTTTAGTCTGTAAAGATTTAAAGTGCATCAATCGTAGTCACAGTGAAGCAGCGCTGCATCAGCATCGTCAGATTTCCTCGTCTTAACTTTCGTTTGTCTCATTATCTCCTCCTTTCTTTTCATCCCTGTTAAATATTTTTCTGTGGTGTCTCTTGACGGTTTGTTCTCTTCATATCTCCTGATCTGTGCTGTGGTTGCCTTCCGACATGAAAAATAAGGGACAATTGCGTATTTTACGGGACGGGTGGCAACCGTAAAGCTAGGCATTTTTTCTAATTATTTTTATTATCAAAATAGTAAATCAACGTAAATGTTTAGTTCATTCACCGCGATATGTATTTGAGTTATTTCAGCCAGCCCCGTGTCACGGCCGTTAAAAGATTTTCAATGCTTATTTATCATGTCCAATAAAGTGAGCACTAATCTGGAGACTGCAGTTGATACTAAAGCAGATGACATCAGGACCTCCAAAGCTGCAATGTTTGACATCAGTCTGAAAGCAGATGACGTATAATAGTTACGATTTAAAAAATGATAGAAAAGAAAAAGGGGCCGGGATCAACCGTAGTGTGAACGGTGATTGAACATTGGGTGACATTTTTAAAATGTGCAGGGTAGCGCGCAGCACCGGCGTCTGTGGTAACTAGGCAACCGTGACAGCGTGGGGCGGGCCAGGCACTGAGAGTGACAAGATGACTGGCACACACTTTTTAAAGACATGGCACAGAGCGCAGCAGGTCCTGTTGTCCCACCACAAAGATTTTGCTGGCCTTAATGTTTCCTCTGTTCCTCTGTTTTATTTTGTTCATTATTGTTAAATTTAGTGTTGATGTGTGTGTGACAGACGTTGTGTATGGGTGTTTAATGAAATACGGGACAAATCGCGTCCCGTATTGAACTAATACGGGACGCAACATTTTTTTCTCAAATAAAGGACAATTCCGTATTTTACGGGACGGGTGGCAACCCTATGTGCTGTGCGCCTGCATGTCCGTGCAAAAAAAACCCCAACAATAATATAGCTAAAACTCCCTGAACACACTGTGACGAGTGTAGCGCCACTGACACCTACTGGACTATATGTGCTATTACACTTTATTACAGTCCAGAAAATGAAACTTACTCGATTAGCAACAACATGGAGGGCTACATTATTAGCATCCTTTTTGGATTTGTTTTGATTTTATTGTTGAAGCAGCAGCACGACAACATCATGTCGATGAATTTCTTTCGAAACAAGCCCAGCGCGGAATATAAGATAAGATAAGATAATATATTCCTTTATTTGTCCCACAATGGGGAAATTTACATTTACAATTTACAATATAAGCATCATCGCGACAGACGGGCAAGGGAACGAGCATGCGCAGAAAGACCGGAGTTAATTTAAATCGGAATGAGTGTAAACATGACCACAGAATTATTCTATTTGGATTTAAAATCAGAATAAACCAGCTTCCTTTGGAATTAAGTTTAACTCAGAATGGACATTTTCATTCGGAATTAGGTGTTTACATGGTAATTTTCAATCATTTTAAATCTGATTTAATTTTAATTCGGAATCAAAGAGGAATTAAACTTCCCATGTAAACACACTATGTAAATTGTCTCTAGGCGCTTTACAGAGACCCAGATCATGACCCCTGAGCAAATATCATTAACTAAAATCCTAATCAAGGATAATGGCAGGTAAAAAACTCCCACAGAGGGAGAAAAAAAACCTTTAAGCCAAACAGTGGCAAGAAAAAACTCCACGTTAAGAGGAAGAAACCTTGAGCAGGACCTGGTTCATATAGAGGGACCTTCCTGATGAAGACCAGCTGGATAAAGAAAGAAAAGAGAGGAGGACAGACAGGACAGAGAGAGGATGGAGGACAGAGAGACGATGGAGGACAGAGAGAGGATGGAGGACAGAGAGGATGGAGGACAGAGAGAGAATGGAGGACAGAGAGAGGATGGAGGACAGAGAGAGGATGGAGGACAGAGAGAGGATGGAGGACAGAGATGGAGGACAGAGAGGACTGAATGTAATGGCTACATAAACCAGGGGTGTCAGACTCATCTTCACTGAGGGCCACATCAGCATCATGGTTGCCCTCAAAGGGCCAGATTGGCAGGATGAATGTAACAAAATGCAATATATATAAAAATAAATTAAATTACACTTGAATATATGTTTAAATAACGGTTTCTGTGTTTATTATGTATTAAAGTTTCAAATATTTAACTCGTTATTATATTAAACTCAGGGTTTGTGGTTGTAAACCTGCTCTTGCACAGGTGACATTTGAAGCGATTCTTTGTTTTTCTTGTGGGCAAAATTTAGCATACTTAGCTCCGTGTTTGCTGTCAAAATGCTTCATAACACAAAAGACATACTGTTTTTTTCACCTTGAGACACAAACTTGTAATCGTTTTCACACCGTTCATGAAACTGCCTTCCTTGTGTTGGGGTTAGTTTGTAGAGGTTTTTCTTAAGTCCATTAGTTCTGAAAATCATCTTGATGTCTCGTTAATAGTGAGATACTGTTATCGTTGTGGATAACGACAAAATGCAGAGATGTAGTTTATTGTCAATATGCGCGTTAAAGCAGCGTAAGCTTATATTAAGTCTTATAATATTGGTTTAATATGTAAGCCAATAATGCACAATCGTTGTGGATAATGACGAAATGCATTGTGGGAGATGTAGTTTATTGTCAATATGCGCGTTAAAGCTGCGTAAGCTTATAAGAAGTCTTATAATATTGGTTTAATATGTAACAGGGGCGGGGCTAGGGGGTAGCTTGCAGTTGCTATAGCAACCCCAAAATATGGCCTAGCAACCTCAAAGCAACCCCAAGAATGGAGAATATTAAAAATGAAAAAATCTTAATTCTGTTAAATAAAATAAAAATTGTGACAATTTAATTTAAAATTAATTTCATGTGTTTTTGTTTTAAATAAAAATAAAAGGAAGACGATTAAAAACGATGAGAGAGAGACTCGTCTCGCGAGAGCTGGCCTGCAGGGGTCACGCGAAGTCAGCTGGGAAAATTAAACCGGGCCGTTAGAAAAATTACATCAAAAATGGAGGCTATCTGTTGAAGCGTAAGTCTGCCAGATCTCTTCTGATGTGTACTTATGTCAATATTAACTGGTTAAAATGTGATGAACAGGTTATTGTTAAAATGATTTGTAGTCTGGGCTGTTAATGTGCATTTCTCACTGCTGTGAAAAGCGGCATGACTATATGGTAAAATTATAATAACGAACTTCAAATTGATTTTTTTAAATCTGTTTCATGGCATCCGCGCTAGTTTCAGATAGCGCTGATTAGAATGAGTAGGCCGGTAATGACATACATATCCATATTTATGCTAGTTAATTGGTATTGCAGTAAATTGTCCAGCAACTCCATACAATTGTTTAGCAACCCCAAAGCAACTGCAATGAAAATGTTCTGGCGCCGCCACTGATATGTAAGCCAATAATGCACCAGCTCTCCAGAGCCACATAAAATGATGAGGTGGGCCACATTTGGCCCGTGGGCCTTGTGTTTGACACATGTGATATAAACAGATGCAGGTAGCAGCACTGAGGTGAGATGGTCAGAGGACTAGATCACCGGTCACCATGGTAACTGAACACACCTACACACACAGGTGGAGGTAAACGCTGGGATGGACAGAGGAGGGAACTGCAAGTCAGCATGCAAGTCAGGAAACTCTGGCCTGCAAACATACAGAAAGAAAAGAGAAAAAAGGAGGGAAACAGCACAACAAACTACAGGAAAGAAAATGGAGCACAGTTACAGGTGCTTACAGGTTACGAGGTGCTCCTAATTAACTACGGAATGAGCTGGAGGAGGAAGAAGGGAGGAGGAAAGGGAAGGAAAGGGACTCGTGCAGACCCCAGAACACACAACATCATCTCAGCTTCCTTTCACGCCAGCAGGGACTCATGGTTGAGCTTCTTTGTCATCGAAGTCGCTGCTGAAACAAAAAGCTTCTAGTGGCTGCGGTAGGAGACGTGTTCTTACCTCAGGCACAGTCGCTGAGTCCTCTCCTGACTCCTTGACTCCTGACTCCTTGTGAAATGACTCAGAGCTGTGACACCAGCCCGCCGTCCCTCCAGCGGCTCTGCATCTGCCGACCTCTGACCCGGCCCAGCTCTCTGCATTGATCCCTCCTGATCCGTGACGTCTGGCCTCTGCTTCCACATTACCTGAGCCGTTTATGCACGGCTGCCCGCACACAAGCGCAACCTGATAGCACCGCCACGCACACACACACAGCTGTTTACACACACAGACGCAGCTCCAGGGAAACCCATTCATATCAGGAGACTGATGGTGCCGCCTCACCAGCTGGATCTGAGGAGGACCGGCACTCACGGCTGATGATTTAAGACCACAGACTGTATAAAAAAGACCTTAAGGGGTGCATTCCTGCCAGAAGCAAATGTTCTGAATGAACTTTATTCATGGATCTTTCCACGGCTTCAACTGGACCGGTCCGTTCCACCAGTACACCCACTCACACTTAGGCTGCTAGTTATGAACCAGTTTAGAAGGGCTGGACTGGTCGAGGCGTGTCTTCTGCATCAAACAAATGAGATCAACAGGTAGTTGAGGCAAAGTCAGGAAATGACAGGATCAAATTCTGATGCTGTCTCTGCTGCCACCAAGTGGCCAAAACATTATTAACCAAGGGAGAACCCAGGATCATTATGGAGCCCCGTTTGGGTCATAATTCAATGAATAAATGAGTCTATTATTATGAAATACAGGTGTTTATTATTATGAAATATTTCCCATTATTATGATAATGGTTTCGTTTTTCTTAAGAATGATTTGTGTGTCAATTACAGCAGAGAGGGCGGAGCCATTTATGTGATTGGCTGCTCTTTCATTCAGGCATAAGCAACAGAACAGTGAATCGATCGATAGAGGGTCAAAATATACTCCAGGCCAGATGGCAGAATGCACCTCAGTTTACGGTTAAAAGTTGACATCGACTAAGAAACGTCAAGGTTTCCCGTAGCTCAGTCCAAGCTGCCATAGCTACAATCGGACTAGGAGTGCACCTTGATGACGCCACGGCCCGCTGCTAACGGGACCTCACGGCCAAAACTAGTCGATGTCAGAGCGTAGAATGGAGAAGGATCAGCCAATGAGTGTGCAGGTCAACCACTGGTCCCGCCCACTGGCAAAATGTCATTATTATGTAAAAGCTCATTCTTATGAAAAAGGAAGCAATTATGTAAAAACTCATTCTTAAATAAAAAAGCCATTCTGAAATAAACTATTATGCATTAAACTAAGATTAAATAATAATAAAAATATATTACATAATAATTACATTTTTCATTATAATGGGAAATATTTCATAATAATAAACATGTATTTTATAATAATGAGAAACATTTCATAATATTGGATAAGTATTTCATAATAATAAACGCCTGTATTTCATAATAATAGACTCATTTATTCACTGAATTATGACCCAAACGGGGCTCCATAGATCATGACTTCACAAACACGCACCGACACATTCGGCATCATGTACAAGACAATTCAAGGAGCTTTACATGAAACAGTAGAAACATCACAGAGCATTAAAGAGAACATTAAAACGGGAGGAAATAAAGTAAAATAAAATATTAAAACACAAAAATATTCAAATGCAAAATATTAAAAAAGCTAAACGTTAATCAACAGTTGTTTTTGATTAAAAAATAAGAGGAATTAAAATGTAGATAAAATGCAAGAAATTAAAGTTAATTGTTTTGATAAAAGGTGGCAAATAGAAACGTTTTTAACCCTGATTTAAAACTGCTGAGAGTGTCAGCAGTTTTAACTTAGGTCTTTGAAGCTGAGTGGTGACTTTTAATCTTTCTTCCTTGGCTCCAAATACTATTATTTCAGTTTTGTCTTCATTTAACTGAAGGAAGTTCTGACACATCCAGTCTCTAATATGATCAATGCTTCTGGTCAGTGTTTGGATCGGACTGTAGTCTCCTGGTGAGATGGTTCTGTAGATTTGTGTGTCATCAGCATAGTTGTGGGAACATTAGTGTTCACTGGAGACACTCAGAAGCATTGAGAATCAAATGAAAGCGCGTCAGCCCGGCTCAGCCCGGCTCAGCTCAGCTCTGCTCAGCTCGGACCGAAACGTTCCAGAAACCTCTGAAGGCTCTGTGATGTCACAGACTCAGAATGTTCTGTGTCTGTGATGTCACAGACCCAGAAGGTTCTGTTCCGTGTCTGCAGCTGCAGGTGTCATTCTTCTGCTGAGTTTTCACACGATTCACATCGGATCAGGTAAGAAAACAGCACTTTACAACTCAGAGATGAACTCCAGTTATCTTATCTGATTAGCAGGGATGTGCATTTGGATGTTTTAAGGCAAGGTTTAAATTATATGAAGCTCAGAAATGATCAACCATTAAAAAAGGTTGGGACTCATTTATGAGTAAACAGAAAACAAAGATTATCATATTTTCGGACTATAAGGCGCATGAAGCTAAAGAAAACAGTCAATGCGTACAACTCCGCGAGACTCATGACGACGGCAACCATAATGCTCCGACAATCCACCTAGCGGTACGACTTCATATCTTACCAAAATCACACTAAAACATTTTGAGAGATTTTTTGAGCGCCGTGTAGCACATAAATTTGGTTTGAGGTCAGTAAGCACAACCAGAATTAATACGTCAGGAGCACTGTGGATTTTTGAGAAAATGTAAGGATTTTAAATGTGCCTTTTAGTCCAAAAAAATCCAATATCCAGATAATTTCACTCTTACAGTTTTTAAACGGCGAGAGCCGAGTGGTTTTTTTTTTGTGTGTTTTGAGGATTTTTCTGGGTTTTCCTTGTTTCTCATGTTCATTGTCTCCCGTTTGGTTATTTCCTGCTTTATTTTGAAAGTCTGTGTGGTTCACTTTCCCTGTCTTTCATCTGCCTGATCATTGGCACTTCTGTCTGGCTTTCCCCCTGGTCCATTTAAGTCCCCCGTCTCCCCCACTGGTCCGCCTGTTTTGCTTTGTTACCTCCACCAAGGAGGTTATGTTTTTGCCGGCATTTATCTGTCTGTCTGTGTTCAAGATAACTCAAAAAGTTATGGATGGATTTTGATTAACTTTTCAGGAGTGAAATGTGAAAAGGAAGAAGTGATTTCATTTTGGGTGTGATCCGGAAGAAATCCTGGATTCTGGATCACTTTCAAATTTTCGATAACATTGCGGTCAATGTGGCCGAAACTTTTGTTGGCATGACCAAGGCACATGTGACCCTGGGGCATTGTCACCACATTCAGAGGAGCCTATTCAGGCCCTGCACCTGGTTAGGATGCTTCCCGTTGCCTCCGTAGGGAGGTGTTTCAAGCATGTCAAACCAGAAGAAGGTGTTGAGGCAGACCCAGAACATGCTGGACAGATTATATTCTTTAGCTGGCCTGGTTTCCTCCTGGAAGAGCCAGAGAGGGTCGCAGCCTAAACTCCTCTGCTTGGTTCCCCGCCATAATGGATGGATGGATAGATGGATGGATGGATGGATGGATGGATGGATGGATGGATGGACGGATGGAAGGATGGATGGATGGATGGAAGTGAATGGATGGATGGGTGGGTGGATGAATGGATGGAGGATGGATGGATGGATGGATGGATGGATGGATGGATGGATGGACGGATGGATGGATGGATAGATGGATGGACGGGTGGATGGATGGATGGACGGATGGCTGGATGGATGGATGGATGGCTGGATGGATGATGGGATGGATGGATGGATGGATGGATGGATGGATGGCTGGATGGATGGCTGGATGGATGGATGGATGGATGGATGGATGGATGGATGGACAGATGGATGGATGGATGGACAGATGGATGGATGGATGATGGATGAATGGATGAATGGATGTATGGATGGATGGATGGATGGATGGACAGATGGATAGATAGATGGATGGCTGGATGGATGGATAGATGATGGATGGATGGATGGATGGATGGATGGATGGATGATGGACAGATGGATGGATAGATGGATGGATGGATAGATGAATGGAGAAACCATCTCTATTCTGATGATCCAGTGTTTTAGTTTAGCTTCCATTTTAATGATTACTTCTTTGGATAACAGTTGGCTCTTCAGCACCTCAAGAAACACTATCTACTGTCTTGAACAGTAAAAGGTACCTTGATGAATGAATTAATACCATCCTCATCTGCTCTCTTTTTACCCTTCAGCTCAATGGCGTCATTACAACCCAACAGCAAGGGAGCTTCAACTAAATCATCCAACCAGACATCAAGTGGTGTCTGTTTCATGGTAAGGAAGCATGGCATCAGATTCATTCACCACTACGTGGGAGTTAAGCTGCTGGGGCTGGTATTTCTTGGTTACTGGAATCAGGAAATCTAAACTGGGGAAAACAGAAGGAAGGGAAAGTTCACAACTGGAGTGGGCCAACACTTAGTGTCACATAAGTACAGTGGTCGAGACGTCTGAGACAACTGCCAAAGCCACAACACAGCGACAAAAGCCAAAACTATTGAATACAATAGTTTAGTCTTTTGCAGTTGTCTGAGAAATCTCGCCCACAGCACACATAAATGGAAAAACACCATAATACAGAGACCCTCACTGGCATCCACATTTTTAGTTTCTTTTACAAGGCTTCACCTGATGAACGTCTGCTTTTCATTGGCAGGACACCAGCCAACCTTCATCTCAGACTGTTGGTCAACACTGGCAACCTCTGAACGCCACACAACGGTACGGTAACTCATTAATTATCAGTAAAAAAAGTCACAGGAATGCTCATCCAAATTACATCCTGCTAACTTGCTACGCTAATGAATTCAGTTTCCTGCTTGTAAAAGTTACAATCTCTAACAGCAACATGTCACTATGTTCCTCACCGCCGTCGTTGACTCCAGGTGTTCCAGTATCTTTCCTGGGAACCACCCAGAAAACTCTATGATCGTCCGTGAGGCCCTGAGGATGAACCTGCCTCACCACCTGGTCCTCGGGTGCGTCCAGAAAAGGCCTCAAACCCATGGCTCTAACTATGCCGACGTAAAGGACCTGGTTGCTGACCTGTTTGCTCAGAACCAGTTCTCCTCTGCAGAGGATCAGGAGGTTCCCATGATGACCAACCACCTGGAGGAGGCCCTGATGATGAACAGCCCGGTAGTAAAGAGAGCTCTCAGGATGGGCGTGCCTCCTCACCTCATCAAGCCGAGACTCCGTGAGAAGATCTTATCCTGCGGTGTCGGCTACGCTACGGTCAACGAACTACTCAAAGACTTGAATCTGCTGTAATGAACATGCAGGTTTAATAAAACATTTTCCTTCACTTCAGTTGCATAACGTGTGATTGTTTTATACGAGGATCGTGTTTCTTTGTTGTGTGATAATGTACCAAAACACTGACATGTATCATGTCCACCAACTGGAGAGTCATTGGGTTGATCCCCAAAGTGTCCTTGAGCAAGGCACGGCACTGAATCCCAGACGGTCCTCACTGCCCCAGCCACTCACAGTGCTGGTCCCAGTCCCGGACTGAGGAGCGAACCTGTTCCCTGGTTGAGTACAGATAGATTACGCTGATTTTTGCCTCATTCTGTTGTTCATACAGATGATTTAGACACTCGATGAAATCAAATTCAACTGTTGCTGTTTGACCCAGAACAAAAGTTAATATGTGCCAGCGTCACAAATGAGGTCAAAGGTCAAGCTCATCGCCAGGACCAAGACAGGGTCCTGTTGACCACCCGATGACGGGGTCATTGTGACTGTTGTGATTGCCAATTGTGCTAGCATAATTTTTGGTATAAATCTGAGGAATTGAGCATAATTTTTTCCCTTTTTCCAAAAGTAGCACTGCTAGCATAATCCGTATATTTTCTTGTCTTAATAGCACAATTTTTTTAGAATAACAAGAAAAGAAAACGAAGATCTCAGCTACTAAAAACGATATAGATTACTATTAACAGTTGGTTCCACTCCTATTTTGCGATTGCTTTTTAGTTGTGTTGAGATACAACTAACCCCTAACCATGGAGGCCATTTGAGTGCAAAACCTTGGGCAAACTGTGTCACGCTCTGCTACACGCGATGGTTAGCAAGCTATCCGCGGATAGTTATCCACCACACTATCCAGGCTTTGTGCAACCTATTTTTGTTCGCTGGATAACTATCCGCTGGATAGCAGATTTATCCGCCGTATAGGCCTAACCACCGGATAAAGTTACCCAGGGTTTGAACAACTGGGCCCAGAACGTCAGGCCAGGGTTAACAAAATACATTTTCAAACTTGTCTTGTAAGTTGTGAAGTTTGTGCACAGAATAATTTTTTTAAAAGGTAGCATAATTTTGAAAAGCGAGCATAATTTGAGCATAATTTGGGAAAAAAAACGAGCACTGCCACTAGCATAATATGCCACTTTTACTAGCACAATCGGCAAATGCCTAGTTGTGACGATGAGTCTGGTCGGTCCTCGACCTGCCATGACCTCCACTGCTGCGGTTGTAGGGGTGATTTTTTTTCTTCCATATTAAACTTTGAATGGTGACGAGCCTCATAAGCTCATCATTCTCATGTTCATGACCACTAGAGGGAGGCAGTGCATGGTTCTTTCCACCAGTACAGCAGACTGAGGGTGATATGAAGAATGGGCTCTATGCCAGTGTATGGCAAGCCCGCAGGGCCACAATTCACCTCTCCAATAATGTGTTCTGGTGTAAACGGAGGAAAAAAAAACAGTCTATGCATAGTGTGGTGGAAAAAAATAACAGCTATTCTAATATTATTTCTAACCACCTGGTGACAAAAACATCTGAGTCAGACCGAGGACTGAGGAGACCTGGCTACAACTGGACTTCAGTGAATCTATTATCCATTTGCATGCAAAGGGGTCACACACATCTCAGCAGATCGATGGAGAATGACCGAGAACATCTGCAGTACAACTGCTTTATCAGAACACACCAGAATACACCAGACAGACTAGAGGACCCACAGCTGTAAGCAGGTATGTCACCTTTAGATTAGACAATAACAAAGTCAAGCAAATAATGAAAATAATGTTTACATTCCACCACGCATAGCGCTTTAGCTATATGGCTATCACTTGGTTTACATAGAGCCATTATCACCACTCAGCTCTTCGGGAAGTCCAACCCTCAGAATTATTTATTTCACCACTGCTTTTGCTTCTGTTAACGCATCAGGTGCTGTGGTTGGGAACACTTCCTCTCTTCACCGCTGCTGCTTTCCATCATCCCTCCATCACCTCCTCTCCTTTCTCTTTTCCTTCTTTCTCCATCACTTGCTGCTGCCACTTTCTCTCCTTCTACCAAAAAAGGTTGATGTTAAAATTAGTTTTCATACAACACTCTCTGCTGGGAAGGAAATACATTTGGAGAGAGGTGAACATCAAGGTCCAGACCTTTCCAAACCTTTGCTAGAGGGGTTTCCAAGATGCCCTCCTTTCTTGCACCATCAAACCATTCAGACTGATATGGTAACCACATACAATAACACAGTGGTACCTCTACTTACGAAATTAATTGGTTCTGGAAGTAGTTTCGTAACCTGAAAATTCCGTAAGTCGAGACGCATTTTCCATGTAAATGCCCTAATCCGTTCCAAGCCCAACAAACTTCGAATATAATTATTTTTTCATAAATTATAAATAATACATGAAATGACATAAAAACCTGTAAGAAATACATGTTAGAACTAGAAAAGCGCAGACCTCCACTAAACACAACAATTATCAAAAATTTGAAAGTGATCCAGAGTCCAGAATTTCTTCCGGATCACACCCAAAATGAAATCAGTTCTTCCTTTTCACATTTCTGACAACTTCTAAAAATTTCATCAAAATCCATCCATAACTTTTTGAGTTATCTTGAACACCGACAAACAGACAGATAAACACCGGCAAAAACATAACCTCCTTGGCGGAGGTAATAATTGTTTGTTTACCTGGGTTGCTGGGTTACGCTCATACAGACGAGGGGCCCTCCTAGCCAATGGGATGCCAGGAAGATGATAAGCGATAGCCAATGGCAGAGCAGCTCGGACGCGCCGCTTTCAAACCGAGATACAAAGCCGTCAGGTATGTTTACGTTCGGTAAACTCTGGGAGCTCCCACACCGGCGATTTAAATACATTTTCTCCCAATTTCTCCGCTACCACTGGCCATGCCTGCTTGCTTGTTTTTTTTTTTTGCATGACTTGACCTGCATCACTTTGAGTGGACATTGACATGCAGTAGCGGGCCTGTTGCCTAAAGGCACACACGCTCACGTGCAAGTCCAATGCAAAATGATTGGAACATAAATCCCGCGGGACATGAAAGCGTATTTTCCCGTACAAGTCGTACCAAACGGTCCGGTATTTTAACGAGTACCGTTGCATCCCTAAAATATGTATATATATATATATGTATATATATATATATATATATATATATATATATATATATATATATATATATATATATATATATATATATATATATATATATATATATTTATATTATATTAGGGCTGTCAATTTCTCAAAATAATTAATTAATCAGATTAATCGCATGACTGTCAATAGTTAATCATGATTAATCGCAAATTAATCGCATATTTTTATCTGTTCTAAATCTACCTTATACAGATCTTTTTCAAGTTGTATTACTCTTATTAATACGAGTCCTGACTAGAACCAGGAAATATGACCATATTAGTCCAGTCCTGAGGTCTCTGGCTTCCTGTCACTCAGAGAACAGACTTTAAAACAGCTCTACTTGTGTACAAGTCTCTTCATGGCCCCAAAGTCCATCTCTGACATGTTAGATCCATATGAACCAACCTGGACTCTGAGAACCTCAGGTAGTGGTCTCCTGCTGGTGTTCAGAGTCAGGACTAAACAAGGTAAAGCTGCATTTCAGTTTTATGCTCCTAAAATATGGACCAGTCTTCCAGAAGATGTGAGACAGACCTGAACTCTGACAATGTTCAGATCCAGACTGAAAACAGTTCTGTTTAGATGTGAAGATGATGACTGGAAGGATTTTATCTACACTCTCTAATTTGCCTAATATGAGAGTACACAAATGCTTGCCTTATGCAAAACAAATGCATGTTTATTTATTGCTACAATGCCAAATCCATTATATATTATATATATATACTCAATATTTTCTCTTATGTTCTTCATACAAAATATTTTCGTGGTTTGCTTCAAACGGGGGGGGGGGGGGGGGGGGGGGGGGGGGGGTCTCTGCATCTGCGCTCTGATTAGCCAAGTGAGAGTGGTCGGACTCCAGTGGTAACTAAATTCACATCAACAGTAAACACAAACAACATTTATCTTGTGGAGTTAGCCATCAGGCAAGGTTTTAAAGCTGAACTTACCATTCAAAATAGTATCTTTTGTATCCATTTTATACCAACTACTGCTAACGGAGCTTTGTTTACGTCTGTCTGTCTGCGGCATGGACCATTGACGTCAGTGCATGACTTCCTGTTTTGACAGGACTACAGAGGACTACAGGACTACAACTACGGAGGGGCCCGAGGCTCATTAAACCTACTCTCCTCTCTACTATTGTACATCAACGGCTAGGCTAAGACCCGCGTTAATCGCGCGTTAAAAAAATTAGTTGCGTTAAAATTATTTTGCGTTAATCACGCGTTAACGCGTTAACTTTGACAGCCCTAATATATATATATATATATATATATATATATATATATATATATAGATATATATATATATATATATATATTTAACACTTGAAAGTTGTTACATCTGCACTGCAACTGAATGAAAATGGCACAAATCATGCTCCACTTAGCCACACTTTTAAACTTATTTCAAGGTTATAACATTACATTTATTTACCCTTCGCACTTACATTTCCCCTGCTCGCACCAACAATTTGAAGTGATCCCATGCGAGTGATCCCATGATTCTGTGCAGCCTCTAGGTGCCTATGTAAACAGAGAACATTTGCAACAAATATTTTTTAAGACACAATTGTAATCATCTCAAGCTACACATTTCGTTTGAAACCTTGTATTTATAATGTATCTATCTTTCCGATTTTTTTTTTTAAAGTGAAAATGAGGAAAAAATGTTGAAAGTCTTGACGTTCCCCCGCGCACCACCAGAGAGCGCTCACGTACTATTGGTGGTATGTGTACCGCAGTTTGCGCATCACTGCTGTAAGACATAGCTTAATTTCTTTAACATTTAAAACATTATTGTTTGTATTTATTCCTTTGTCTGTCCAAAATAATTTCATATGGCATCATTTTCATTGTATGTATTTTGCTCAGCTCCATGGAAGTTCTAGTGGAAGCACATACAGGTCAAGTAGATGAACGTCAGCACTTGAACTAGAACCTTCATCCTGGTATCGTTATGTCCCTAAAGTCCCATCATCACCTTAACTAATGAATCTGAAAAGACAGGCCATGTCCCCTCAACTCTGCTGCTTTTTCTGATCCAGCTTTCAGATTAGATTTTACACGTCACAGAGAAATTCAGCTTCTCTTATCTTTTATCACCTTTTGAAGCAAATGAATGAGCAGGACAGTCATTATGAACAGCGAGCAGAAATTCACATTTGGTGCTGAACGCCCCCTTGTATTAATAGAAAGCTGGTGTTTGTCCTCAGAGACAAGGGTGTAACCATGATATAGACATTGGGGGGGGGGGGTCCAAATGAGAGCCCTCCCCAGAATTTTTTTTAAAGGTGCATTTCTCACAGTTCTGTGATTTTTATTTATTGACCATCTGAAATCACATTTAAAGGAATAGTCTGCAATCTCTCTGAGATAGTAGCAAATAGGATAGCTTTCAGCAGGGAAAAATTACATGCCTAAAGCATATTGATGTAAATATTGTGATTGGAACAACAAAAAGTCCATAGCACACAATGGACTTTTAATTCCAAGTTAATTTGTATTTTGTTGATTTGTCTCAAAATGAATGTCTGCACATTTACACTGAAACGTTTAATGTGAATGAAATCATAGATTTGTACAAAGAATTAAATGTAAAATATTGATGTTAATTGAATATAATTAATTGAATATTAATACTAGTTTATTGAATATACAGATTTATTCATTTGACATTAAAAAAAAATAGTGTGGCCTGTCCTTACACAATCCCTCTTCCCTGTCTCTCTGTGTTACCTGCATTATGACCAGATATCATTATTGTACCAGAAGAATAACTGACCCTGAGGAAAATTTTATTTAGAATATTCTGCTTTTCTTACTAGTTTTATTTACTGCTGACACTAGGCTTAGGTTAAAACAAATGTCATCAAGCTGTTGAGTCTTGTATTCCAGTGTCTCACCTGATCATCCATGTTTTCAGAGACTGTCCCTGTCTGGCCTGTCCTTACAGCATCCCTCTCCCTGTCTCTCTGTGCTGCCTGCATTATGACAAGATATTATTATTGTACCAGAAGAACAGTAACTGACCCTGAGGATCTTTTTAATTTGATACATTGAATATTTTGCTTGTATTACTAGCGTTACACACACATACACACGGAGAGAGAAAACAGCAGCACACACTAAGCCCTTTTTAATTAGTTAAATATTTCAAATTAATTTAAAAATTAACACACTCAGTATGACAACATCACTCCTCTTTAGCTATCTAGTTGCTTACTGTCTGAAAAAACTTCGTATGTCCTGTTTCTTCTGCTTTTTAGGTAAAGACATCGCTCCTTCCTTTCTTCCACAACGCTCTCTATTGTTTCTTTTGTCAGAGCTGGCGATTCAAACCGAGAGCCGTTAAATGGGCGCAACCAAGTGCACAATTGGGAGGGGGAGGTCACACACTTTAGTTTTCTTTATAAACGGAAATAAATTGATCGGTAAATTTTCGGAAATAACAAGAGACGGACTGTTGAGCCAGATTTCATAAAAGGAGGAAATATTTAACATATTTACACATAATATTGCAGGGGACAGATTGGTATTTTTTCCAGTATTGGGGGAGACATGACCCCCCCCAAAGAATGCGTGGTTACGCCCATGCTCAGAGAAACTAAAAACGGACTCCAGTAGTATCCTGGCAGTATATCAATAAGTGTACTCGTGGTATACTTTAAGCATACAAGAACAACTGTTTCAGGATGCACAGCCCTAGATATTTTACTGATTGTAAACATCTCCCTGCTCTCAGGAGTCTTCCCTCAGACCCTAAAAACAGCCGTCATCAAGCCACTCCTGAAAAAGACCAGCTGAGACTCATCACTCATGAACAGACCGATTCAACAACTCCACAACTTCTTGATGCTAAATAACTGTTTTCTATCCACCAGTCAGGTTTTTGGTCACATCACAGCACTGAGACTGCTCTAGTTAAGGTCCTTAATGACATCCACTTGAACTTAGATAGTGGAAACATTTCAGTCCTGGTACTACTGGATCTCAGTGCTGCATTTGACACGACTGACCATAACATCTGACTAGACCGGCTGAAAAACTGGGTAGGACTTTCTGGCACTGCATTGAATTGGTTTATGTCCTAGCTAAAAGACAGGGACTGCTTTGTGTCTATAGGTTTAGGTCTATAGGTCTATAAATCTGAGCAAACTAAAATAACTTGTGGAGTTCCTCAAGGCTCCATCTTGGGGCCACTGCTGTTCAACATCTACATGCTCCCACTCACTCAAATTATAAAAAACAATAAAATATGTTACCACAACTCTGCTGCTGACACACAAATCTACATAACCATCTCACCAGGAGACTACAGTCCGATCCAAACACTGACCAGATGCATTGATCAAATTAGAGACTGGATGTGTCAGAACCTCCTTCAGTTAAATGAAGACAAAACTGAAATTATAGTTTTTGGAGCCAAGGAAGAAAGATTAAAAGTCACCACTCAGCTTCAAAGAGCTAAGTTAGAAACCAAAAGCAAGGCCAGAAATCTGGGTGTTGTTATGGACTCAGACCTGAACTTCAGTATCACATCAAGACAAACTCCCAGAAACCTGCAGGTCTACTGACACTCTCAGCAGTTTTAAATTAAGGTTAAAAACTTTTCTATTTGCCACATTTTTTCATAACAATTAACTTTTATTTCTTGCATTTTATCTACATTTTTAATTCATTTTTTAAAATGAAAAACAACTGTTGATTAACTTTTTGCATTTTTATTATTTTATCTTTTTATTTCCTCCTGTTTTAATGTAATGCTCTGTAATGCTTATGTAAAGCACCTTGAATTGTCTTGTACACGAAATGTGCTACAAATAAACTTGCCTTGCCTCCATCCTCTCTCTCTGTCCTCCATCCTCTCTGTCCATGACCGGATTCTCTCAGTTACGTCTCGGTAACTTGAGCGCTAAAATTGAACCCAGCTAGCAAAATGAGTAAGAAACAGACGTCTTTGGAAAGTTTCCTTGTGAAGGGAAAATGCTCAGTGAAGAGAAAGAAGAACTTTTAACAGACAACACCAGGAGTCCCACTGAAATATGGATTTATTACCACTGCTGATTCTATGTACCAAGCCTTCTCTGTGTGAATTTTCTTTCTTTTTTTTGTTATTTATTTAATGGGTACAGACAGGGCCGGAGTGGGCCCTTTTCTCAGTCCGGGAATTTAATTCAAATTCAGGCCACTCTGATACGGAGGACAAATTTGAGTACATAGAAAAAGATAAAACAAAAAACAATTCTCTCACAATGCCTTTTATTTTATTTAGATTATGGCATACAATTATTCATGCCGCTTTAACAATGTATAATTGAAATTCAAATAAAATGAAGATAATGATGAAGTCTTCAGAAATCAAAGTTACAGCACTTCTAAATAATTCAGCCTAAATAGCACGTTTGACATGCATTTAATACCCTAACAAATAGCCTGTTACACAACCTGTTTAATATGTCTAATCGCGTTAACCTGTGCGCGTTGGTGCTAATACAGGCAGGCTACAAATAAAGCGTGATAAAGCGTTTGGCAACTCTGTTCATCAAAACGGTTAACTGGCATTTAAAGCAACAAGTTTTCGGTTCTTCTATGGAAATATGAATGCACTTTAAGCATAGATAATCCTATACCTACATTGTGACGTTTTTAAGTTGACAGTTGTGACAGTTGCAAACGCTCGCCACGTTATATGATAAAATTCACAACCAGGCCAATTATCCATCTCTCTTTCAGTAACCTACCAGCTTGTCTTGAGAAGATGTCAATTAATTTGGCACATTTGGCCGCCGCCTCCTTTCTTTTTTTTATTTTAGCCCTCTCCGTTCCGCCCAGCCTCTTTCTGCTTCGCGCCAGTGTGATTTACAGTAAAGACGAGCCTTGGGCCAAACCACCTGAAACACGTGGGAGGGGTCGGGGAGAATTATGCTGCTTACATGGTAGTAGAACCACAGATTTTCTAGGAAGGGGCTGTGGACCTATTTAATCCACTATGATGCAACGGGCGGTTGCAACTTAAGTGATATTAATGCAAGAATAAGACAAAAAGAAGTGACCAAAAAAAATAGTTAAAATTAGTTGTCCCCGTGGTCCACATCGATGGTTTGGGCCGGGAAAGCTCCCGATCACTTTAATGTGCAGCCTGGCTTTGGGTACAGAGGTTGTTAACAGATATGACGTTATACTCATGTTATTGGCGTAATGTAACAAGTGACTCAGAGCTGAGCTTCAGCAGCATCATCAAGGCTGGAACTAAAACAGCTTTTTATCTCCTCAAACTGATATGAAGAGTCAGAGATCTGATGTCCAGAGCAGATTTAGAGAAGCTCATCCAGCCTTCATCTCCAGCAGACTGACGACTGTAACGCTCTTCTGTCTGGTCTTCAGCTCATCCAGAATGCTGCTGCCAGAGTTCTGACCAGAACCAGGAGAAGACATGAAGATGCTGAACATGGCTGGTGGAGACATTTGAAACATTCAGAGCTTTTCCTAATGGACAGTGAGTAGGGGAGACCGGGGCATATTGTCACACTTTTTACACTCATATATATATCTTCGAATCAAAACATCATATATAAATAAAATATGTACCAGATGAAAGACCAAAGTCTCAGGTATATATTTTGTATTCATGTAATTTTCATATCTTGTGTCAGTGCAGAGTTATAAGCAATTTAATGGAGATTGTCACCATGTGACAAGTTGCCCCACCGACGGGTTAGTTGTCACACTATGTGGGGTAAGATGTCACACTGGATTTTGCAACCAATAAAATGACAAAATTATTGTTGTTGTTATTCTTAAAAAATAATTATAATAAATAATTAAATAAAAAGAAATATTATGTATTATGCATGTATTATGAAACTGTCACTTAAACTGGTCCTGGGACAAAAGAAAACCTCAAACAAAACCTGAGCTCACTAGTCAGACTCCTCATCTGAGTTGCAGTTTTGGCATATGTACAGTGATCCCTTAGTTTTCACGGTTAATGGGGACCGGTGCCCCCCCGCGACAATCAAAATCTGCGAACTGGAGCCGGAGCCCCCCCGGGCCTAAATAATGTGTTTAAAATATGTTTAAACACCGCAAAAAAGTAGCGAGTCACTGCAGTGACACAAGACAAAGGCTCAACTGTGGTCTTTCTGTTTCAAATTCAAATTTAAATATACTTTATTGATCAATGATTGATGATGAATCAAGTGAGATATCTCCAGGTCAGAGAAGGAAACACCGATGAACCAAACCGTCTCTTCTGGGAAGACTGAGCTCCTTCAGTCCGGTGAGCGATGGAGCCGACCGTCCCAGAGCCTTGCTCATCATGCAGATCAGGTTGTTGGCATCACCCCCGCGGTGCCGGGCCCCACCAGGTCTCCAGTTGAAAAGGCTTTTCTTCCCTTGTGCCTGCCTTTCAGCTTCAAGTGCCTCCTTCACAGGTGTGTCAGTGAGAATAGATTTTTTTCTCTTCTTTTTCTGCTGGGTAACCTTTTTTCTTGGACCAGCTTTTGGGTAAGGCCTAATATCCTCTGGAGTTAATGTGTTGGTGGAGGAGTCTGGGTTACTAGGGCCTGGAATAGCTTCTTGGTTGGTGCCTGGACCTAGAAGTGCTGGGCCAATGCTGGGTCCAGGAATGGCTGGGTTGGTGCTGGATGGATCAGTGCTGGGGCCTGGAGAGGATGGTACAGTTTCGGAGCCTGGAATGGCTGGGTCAGTGCTTGGGCTTGGTAGAGCTGGGTCCTGGTAGGGGCGATCTGAGACGTAAGATGGTGCAATTTCTGTCTCCAAGAACACATCCCTGTTGTAAGGCTGAATCCCTGTTGCCTGAAAGCCGGCCTGAATATTAAGTGGGGTTGCAGCCAGGGGATGAGCAGTTGCTACAATCCCAGGGATGTCATAGATGCTGAGTGTTTTCCCTGCGTTGTTCCTCATCCAGGAATCAGACAGAGTTTACATGCTTTTTCAATGGCCTTCTGTCTAAAAGCTGCAGCCTGTGTGAGCAGTGGGGGGTGGGAAGGACAACATGATGATTTTCTTTGGCAAAATTCAGCCCATCAATAGAGAGATGTGAGCAGTGGTTATCCAGAAGGAGTAAGCAGGGCTTCTCCTTTAAAGCACTTGGCATGTTCCACAAAATGCTTGAGGAAATCAACAATGTGTGGTTCTTTCATCCACCCTGTGGGATTTGCTCCTCCTTTGCACCTGGTGGCCCATTGTTGATGAAATGATCACGAAAGTGCACCTGAGGAAATATGAAATGGGGGGGATGCTGTTCCCTGTGCCTGAGACTGCACAGGCAAGGGTCACCAGTGTACCCCTTTCCCCAAATGTCAGTGACCCCACCTGCTTGAAGCCATGCTTGGCTACCAATCGGTCTGATTTTTGTACTGTTGTCACTCCAGTTTCATCCATGTTCCAGATATCTCCTGGTCCTAGGGAATGTCTGGTTAACACTTTCTCCAGATTGTCAAAAAAAGACTTAACATTCTCCTTGTTAAAGGCACTAGCTCTGGCAAGGCTAGTTGCCTCTGGTTTTCTAAGAGAAAGTGAGGGGTGCCGCTTTAGGAAGCCTGTAAACCATTCGGCGCTGGCTTTTTCTTTGACTGACCAAGCTTGTGGAAATTGCAGGCCCTTTGCCAGCGGAAATTCATATGCCAGCTTTCTCACCTTTGATGGAGACAAACCAAAATATATGTCAGAGGATCTTTTGATATAGTTCTCAAGCTGCAGTGTGTGCTGAAAACCTGCCGTGGTGATTTGTACCCAACCACTATAGTTGGGATTAGGGTTGCCACCTTCCAGACATGAAAATAAAGGACAATTCCATATTTTACGGGACGGGTGTGTTATATTAAAATTCAGGATCTTATTTACCTGTAAGCTTGGTAATACTATGCAGTGGTGTAGCATTCAATTCAGCTGTTAATTAAGGCACAGAAAAACTGACGCAGGTGCACAGGGATTTATTATAGATGTTCACGAGAGCCAGATCAGAACAGAATGCCAAAGTCACTCAGGGCAGGCAGTAACTTAAGGAAACAGTTGCATCAACATCTGAAGGCTAGTGGTAAACAGCACAACCTTGATCTTATTGAGACACACGTCAAACTGCAGACAAGTTGACGCCTAATATCATATCAACACAGTGGCCTCGTCTGAGACGAGGTTAATCACGGTTAATGAAATGTCATCCAGCCCTGTCAGTGATTTTACTCCAGGGTTTAAGAGGTCAGGAAGGCCTCAGAAAGCCTGAAATAAATTTTTAATATCACAATCCCTGCTTTTGTTTTTAGCACCTCATTTTCTTTGGATATATATGAAAGCTTATCTGGGCACAGCAGTAGAGCACGCTGTTCCCGCCCAAAGGGCGCAGCCCACAACTGCGAGCTAAACAGGGAATAATGGTGCGCAGTCTACTCTATAGGAAGTGCCCCCTCTAGCGGCCAAACACCCGTCCCCAGCTATGTAACGAGTTTGCAGCTCAGATTGGAATCTTGTTGATTGGTTAAAATGATTAAAGTGATTAAATTTAGAAGTTGAATTTTGGATTTGGTATAATTTAGATTGTCAGATTCCCGGAAATAAGGGGAACGGCAAAAGACCTCTAGAGACTATCTACTCTAATCTAGGCCAAAAACCCAGTGGGAAAAAAGGCCACACTCTACCTAAAGCACAGAACATTCAATTCTCAGAAGCACCAGCAGGTGCACCACCCCAGTTGATATCGGGGAAGGGGTCAGGTCTCTGATCCCTCAAAAAAGATGTCGTCATTGCTTTTAGCATCATGTGGCGTACACATGGAATCACACATGTAAATAAAAGGAAAAACACAACCAAAACAATCAAGATTGGAGTAACCATCTTCAAAATTACCCAGTACCATGAGCCTGAGGTCAGCCACGTCCACGGATCAAAACCCCCCGGACTCCGCTGAGTCCCTTTGGCGCTGCGTCTGCAGCAACCCATTCAGGTGTGAGATGACATGAGTCATGTTATCAGTAATATCAGGCACAAACGTGCAGCAACTTTCACTTACGACATGGCAGACGCCGCCGTGGGCAGCCAGCATCAAATCTAGGACCATGCGGTCCTGTAACTCCATGTTACGCAAGGCTTGGACCTCCGTTGTGACCTCAGTAAACCCCTCGGCGGATTCAGCAGTAAGATTTTCCAGATCAATCGCCAGATCATCAATCTGATGGGCCAAGTTTACAGTTCCCCACCAAGGAAGCAAACCCCCCACCAATTTCGCCCCCACTGAAACACGATTACTACGAGCCGGAGCCTCACGCTTTGAAATAGAGCGGGTAGAGTAATAATGAGGGTAATTAGNGTATGTTTTGGACACTCGGGTAAAGAGAGGAGCTGAGCTGTCAACTGATCACTACCTGGTGGTGGGTTGGATCAGATGACCGGCATTCTCCCCTGCCATCTGATCACTACCTGGTGGTGGGTTGGATCAGATGGCGGGGGAGAATGCCGGTCAGACCTGGAAGGCCCATATGTGTAGTGAGGGTTTGCTGGGAACGTCTGGCAGAGGAACCTGTCAGAAAGATCTTCAACTCGCACCTCCGGCAGAACTTCAATCACATCCCGGAAGAGGCGGGGGACATTAAGTCTGAATGGGCCATGTTCGCGCCTCATGCTGAAGCGGCTGACCGGAGCTGTGGCCGTAAGGTCGTCGGTGCCGTCTGGCGGCAATCCTCGAACGGTGGGGGCACCTCGGGTGAGAGAGGCCGTCAGACTGAAGAAGGAGTCTACCGGGTTGGTTAGCGTGGGACTCCGGAATCAGCAGACGGTATCGGCAGGCCAAGCGGGCGGCGGCTTTGGTGGTCTCTGAAGTGAAACTCGGGGTGGGAGGAGGTCGGTGAGTATGGAAAAAGACTTTCGACGGCTCCTCGGAGATTCTGGCAAACCGTCAGACGGTAGGCGGGGAAAGCGGTGCTTCACCAACACTGTGTATAGTGGGGGGGGGAGCTGCTGACCTCGACTGGAGGTCATTCGATGGTGGAAGGAATATTTCGAGGACCTTCAATCCCCCAACATGTCATCGTGGAGGAATGAGCTTGTGGACTTGGGGGGGCTCGTCCATTACTGGGCGAGGTCGCGAAGTAGTTAAGAAGCTGCACAGTGGCCGGGATCTGGGGGGGGACGAGATCCGCCCTGATTTACTGAAGGCCTGGATGTTAGGACTGTCTTGGTGACACATCTCTGCAAACGCATGTAAAATCGGGGGCAATCCTCTGGATGGCAGACCGGGTGGTGGTTCCCTTTTAAGAGGGGGACCGGAGGATGTGTTCCAATTACAGGGGAAACACCTCAGCCCCCGGTCAGGTCTATGCAGGGTCTGGAGAAGAGCGTCGATCGATTGTGAACCCGGATTCAGGAGGTTCAATGCGGGTTCCGTCCTGGTCGGGAACACTGGGACCAGCTCTATACCCTCACTAGGGTCCTTGAGGGAACATGGGAATTTGCCCAACCAGTCCAATGTGTTTTGTGGACTTGGGAAGGCATTTGACCGTTGTCCCTCGGGGTTCCTGTGGGGTACTCAGGAGTATGCTTGTGGGGCCCATTGTTACGGCTGTCCAGCCCTGTACAAGGAGTGGGGCTTGGTCCGCATTGCCGGTGTAAGTCGGATTCGTTTCAGTGAAGTTGGACTCCGCCAGGGCTGCCCTTTGTCACGATTCTGTTTATAACGTTTATGGACAGATTTAGGCGCAGCCAAGGAGCGGAAGGTCCGGTTCGTGGTGTCGGATCTCGTCACTGCTGTTTGCGATGACGTGGTCTGTTGGCACCACGAGTGGGGATCTGCAGCTCTCACTGGAGCGGTTCGCAGCCGAGTGTGAGCGGCGGGGCTGAGAATCAGCACCTCCAAACTGAGACCATGGTTCTCGTCGAAAAGGTAGAATGCATCCTCCGGGTCGGGAGTGAGGTTCGCCTCAAGTGGAGGAGTTTAAGTATCTCTGGGTCTTGTCACGATGATGGGGAAAGGAGCGGGGATCGACAGACGGATTGGTGCGGCGTCTGCTGTGGTGCGGGCTCTGTACCGGTCGTTGTGGTGAAGGAGAGCTGAGCCAAAGGCAAGCTCTGTTTTGAGCTTGTTCCAACCCTCACCTATGGTCATGAAAGGGGTAGTGACCGAAAAGAATGAGATCACGGATACAAGCGGCGGAAATGAGTTTTTCCGCAGGGTGGCCGGAATCTCCCTTAGAGATAGGGTGAGAAGTTCAGTCTTCGGGAGAGACTCAGAGTAGAGCTGCTGCTCCTTCACATGAGGGAGCCAGTTGAGGTGGTTCATCTGGTTAGGAGCCCCCGAGCCTCCTGGAGAGGTGTTAGGATGTCAACGGAGAAGACCACGGGGAAGACCCAGGACCCGTTGGAGGATATATCTCTCGGCTGGCCTGGGAGACCTCAGGCTCCCAGAGGAGCTGGTGGAGGCGGCCGAGGGGAGGGAGGGCTGGGCCTCTCAGCTGAAGCTGCTGCCCCCGCGACCGATTCCGGACCAAGCGGAAGTTAATGGCTGGATGAATGAAGTCCAGACGATTGAGCAAAGATTATGTTGGTTCTGATAATTTTGGTCTACTCAGGATGTAAGAAAAAAACGCATAACAAAGGACAGTTGGATCTAGTATCCCAAAGGTCTGAATATTTCCAAGGTCATGGTGATGATGTTGCTCTATCTGCATCATCCTGTGTTTTTCTTTAAGTGCTGTTATTGTCACAAATGTACAAACAGAGGTTGTAAAAACGATACATGGGGAAATGCCAGTGAAATGTTCTACAAGCAGGTCTGCGACACTCAGCAGTTTAAATCAAGTTAAAAACTTCTATGCACATGTATCATAATAATACTTTTATTCTTGCATTATCTAATTTTAATCCTTTTTAAATAAAAACAACTGTGATTAACTTTGACTTTTATTATCTTTATTCCTCCGTTTTCATGTAATGCTGTGGATCTGATGTAAAGACTTGAAGTGTCTTGTACACGAAATGTGTACAATAAACTGCCTTGTCTCCACTTTGTCCTCCATCTCCTCGTCCTAAGCCTATCGTCCACCCAGCCTCTCTCTGTCACCATCCCTTCGTCCTCCATTCCTCTCTCGGTCCTCCATCCTCCTGTCATCCCATCTCTCGGTCCCTCCATCCTCTTGTCCTCATCCTCTCTCGTCCTCCATCCTCTCTCTGTCCTCCATCCTCTCTCGTCCTCCATCTCTCTGTTCCATCCTCTCTCTGTCCTCTCTCTCTCTGTCTTTCATAGTCTCCGTCCTCATCCTCTCTCTGTCCTCCATCTTCTTGTCCGCCATCCTCTCTCCTCCATCTCGATGTCCACATCCTATCATCCTATGCTCTGGCTCATCCTCTCTCGGCCTCATCTCTCCGTCCTCCATCCTCTCTCTCGTCCTCCATCCTCTGTCCTCCATCATCTCTGTCCCCATCCTCCTGTCATCCATCCCTCTGTCCTCTCTCTCTGCCATGACAGATTCTCGATAGCACTAAATTGAACCAGCTAGCAAATGAGTAAGAAACAACGTATTTGGAACGTTCCTTGTGAAGGGAAAATGCTCAGTGAAGAGAAAAGTTTACAGACAACACATGGAGTCCACTGAAATATGGATTATCACCGGCTGATTTAGTACAAGCATGCTTGCGTGAGTTTTTTTTTTGTTATTATTTAATGGTACAGAGGTGTAAAGATATTGACGTTAGCTCATGTTTGGCGTAAGTAACAAGAAGCTCAAGTGAGCTCAGCAGCATCTAAGCTGAACTAAAACAGCTTTTATCTCATAACTGATAGAAGAGTCAGAGATATGATGTCCAGAGCAGATAGAAGACATCCAGCCTTCATCCAGCAATGATATGTACGCTCTTCGTTGGTATTCAGCTCATCGAAGCTGCTGCCGAGTTCGAATGAACCAGGGAGACAGAAGTGCTGAACAGGCTGGTGTAGACTGAAATTCAGAGTTTCCTAATGACGGAGTAGGGGGACCGGGGCAGATGTCACATTTTGACACTATATATATCTTGAATCAAAAAGTCGTCACGTAGCTAGAGAAGCATTCGACAGGCGAATGGCAAATGTTTGGTCTGGAAAGCTTCAGCTCAGCGACAACTTATAAATGGATTAGGCTTATAAATGTACACCAAGGACATCGTCTTAACAAAGGAGGAATTGGTCCGTCAATGAACGAGAAGAGTACTAGACAGGTATCCACTGTCACCGCGCTTTTTGCTTTGGCCTGGAACATTGGCAGTTGCTATTCAAAAAGAGACCAATTTTCCAGGTATTACAGTGGGAAGCAGCTGTCACAAACTCATGTTGTACGCAGACGACATTTGTGTCAGACCCTGCACATTCACTTTCAGCCTTGCTTTCTATCATTAACACATTTTCGGAGATCTCAGGCTATAAGATCACCTGGACAAAGTCAGAATGAAGGTAGATGTAGTGTTGGGTCTCCACCCGCTGCTCTGCAACCCAGTCTCCCTCAGGACAGGCCCAGCACCTCTCAGAGCGCTGCCAGAGCTGCGCGCTCACGGGGGAGCGGGCGAGGCGAGCTCTCCACACCTGGAGATGCATCAATCAACACCTGCAGCTCCTTCATCTGGGAGGGGATTAAGGCAAGCATGAGAACTCTCTGAGAGTCGTTCTGACGTACTCTGGTGTAGTTGGTTCCGTAGGTTCTCGCTCAAGTCCTGGTGGATTACTGGTGGTTTCTCCCTCTGTGATATTTCCCGTTGAGGTAATGACTTTCTGTGAGCATGCTTCCAGTGGCGGTTCGAGAGATCTGGATCTTGAGGTTTCCTTCCAGGATCAATCACAGAGATCCGTTCGAGCCTCCGGCTCACGTGACTGCATTGGGTGAAAGAAGACTTTCCGTGAGACCCCGTCGGAGCTCCGGTGCGCGGCGCACTGCCTATTTGAACTATACAGAAAATAAACCCTGCCTTTGGCGCTTAAAACGTCCTTCTGTGTGTGTCGTGCTTCTAGGGTCATCTTCCAACCTTAACATGTAGAACGCTGGAATCAGTTGTATCTCTCAATGTGGGAAAAAGTTAATGTCATCAAAGTGGTTTGCACTCCAAAATTTAACTACTTGTTACAGGCTTTACCAGTACACGTTCCCTTAACATATTTTAAACAATTTGACAGGCTCTGTAATTTTTTTTATATGTAATAAAAAAAAGCCCAGACTATACGAGAAAATTGCAAAAAGCTGTGGACAAAGGAGGCTTGGGGTGCCCAATACTTACTATCATTATGCCTTCTCAGTCAGGCATTTGGCACACTGGTTTTTGCCCCGTGAGAGAGCTCCCCCAGGTTTTCTTTTGAAAATTATGTTGTTGCCATTGCACTGCAGAATGTTTTGTCAGTCAACCTTGCCCCTAAAAATCAATCACATCGTTCTGTCCCATATGAAAAATGTGTGGAAAAAAATATCCCAAATGTTTAAATTTGATCCACACCTCAATAAATCTGCAGTCATTTGGCACAATCCAAAAATCTGCGTAGATAGAGCTCCCTTTTTTTGGAAGTCCTGGTTTCAATAAATATTGGTACTAGAAGATCTATATCAGAATGGTTCATTAAAACCATTTGATACACTTGCTAAGGAATTTAAGTTACATAAGCAGGACTTCTGGAGGTATCTGCAGTTGCGGCATTTGTTAGTTGGGGTATTTGGTTCTCCCACTTCGGCCCCTTTGAGCTGTGGCACTTTAGAGGATATTAAAAAGGTGTTTGGTAGTAGACATGAGGCTTCGGTCTACTATAAAATGTTGTTGGCAACCTTGAACTTAATGGTAGTCCCTGAAGAATCATGGGATGCAGATCTAATCTAATTTTACAGAGGAGGAGTGGAATAGATTATAAAACGAAGACAATGTCAAGAGAGCTAAGACAAGACTGACAGTTTAAAATCATACACAAAATTACGGACACCCTACAGATTGCACAAGGTGGGACTTGCCGATACTCCAATTTGTTGGAAATGTCAGGAGGATAACAGCACATGTACTTACTGGTCATCAATTCACAAAATTATTGAGAAAATTACTGATCATAGTATACCTTTCTGTAGCAGACTTTATATTCTCGGAGACCCTTCAGTCTTGAATTACTTGCCTTCCTCTCTCTCACACTGGGTTCAGACTACTATCATGATGGGGAGGAAGTTGCTAGTGAGGGAATAGAAGGGACTTTCTGTGCCTTCGGTCTCTCATTGGCAAAGTCCTTTGAGTCAACTCGCCGCACTTGAGAGACTGTCATTTAGATTGTTAAATAGAGTGGATGATTATAATAGAAAGTGGTCCAAATACCTTTTGTATGTAGGTTCGGTGACGTCTCCAGCTCAGGAAACAAACTTAAATGTCTGAATTTACTGTGGTGCTGTGAAACTCTGATTATGATAGTTTTTTTTTTTCCTGGCATCTATAAAATTTGTTTACACACCCTTTTTTTGTTTTGTTTAACATATGTACGCAATTCTAATTATTTTTATCGTGTATGCATTTTGTTTATATTTATTCATGTACTTTATGTCTGCCTAATGTTTATTTATTTATTTATTTATTCTTTTCATTTGGGAGTGTTATGGTTCTGGGTGTGTGTGTTTCCACATGGAATGTTATATGTATAACCGTCCCAGAAGGGACGGTTTATGTAATCAAACCGTCTCTTCTGGGAAGACTGAGCTCCTTCAGTCCGGTGAGCGACGGAGCCGACCATCCCAGAGCCCGGTTCATCATGCGGACCAGGTTGTTGGCGTCCCCCCCGGCGGTGCCGGGCCCCACCAGGTCTCCAGACGGCCCCTGCCAGCAGGGCCGGCTCTACCCAATTTGGTGCCCTAGGCGAGATACACCCCGGGCCCCCCCCCCGAGCCCACTGCAATCAATGACAACAACCAATGAGCAATCACGACAGTTTAATGAGCATTGAACAATGACAAACTCAACGGTAACAACAGTTACTTTCAACTAAACTTTACAAGTTTACACGTCTGGACTTCCTGGAAGCAAAGCCATCTATGGTGTCATCAAATGACACCTGCCTAGACATCTCACGGTTTATACTCATCAGGGCAAGTCCATTTAAATGCTCCTGACAGGTGGATTAGGGATGTGTGAAGAGCTTCATGGGCGAAGCTCCTCTCTGCAGCAGCAACGTCACAGGACCTAGACATCCATACTGTAAAACCACAGCATAAGTTTGTTGGCATTTACTTCACTACAAACTTATTCATTGACAAAAGTTCATTACTGAAATTATTTACAAACAAAAGAACATAACAACAAATAGCAGTTGCAGAGACACAACAATAAATTCATGCTCAGGGAGCTGTGTGGGGATGTTTGATCAGAAGGCACGCTCAGCAGCTGTTTGGGGCATCTGCAAATATTTTCTGAGTGCATCTAGACAGAATAGAGTAGATATATTTATGACTGTACAAGTAAAAATAAAAAAACCATGCTGCTGCAGTTTGCATTTATCACCTGGCTACTGAATTTCAGCGATCATTAGGCACAATATCAAATGTGATAAGTACAGTAGGAGGAGGAGAGCTAAGCAGCAGCTACACTGGACACACAGTTGTTAATAATAGTAATGGTAAAATTAATTTCAATTTTATAATGATGTGATGAACGTATGAATATCAGACGGACACACGGGCAGGGATAGTTTAGTGGGCAGAAATCTATCTTGCAAGTTCGTCGTCGGGATGGTGCAACTTGTTTTTGCTGAAGAGTACAGGATAGACACAAACTATATTCTAGTGTGCATCTTCAAATGCACGTTAATGTGAAAAACAATGTTGAAAAACGATTTGGTAATGTAGGGATTAATTCAAGGGCAAATTCAACAGGATGTGGCATAACCATTTAGGTGTTTACAAGAGTGAAATTCAAGGTAGCTTGGATTATGCCATCAGAATTCACTGTGATGAAAGGGGTAGCATAGCCACCAGTGGAGAGGAATGAACTACATGAAATGCACTGCAGTCCGTGTAATCATATGTGAAAAAAATTGTTAAGTGATGAAAGATTCTATTAAATACATTGTGAGTGTTTTTGTGTCTGTAAAATAAAAAAATGGTGTTTGTGTGGGTGTGTGGGGGGGGGGGCCCAAGTTCCAGTTTAACTATAGGGCAAAAGCATTCAATATAATTCGCAAATAGGATGTCATATTCATAATTATGACACAAAACAAATAATCCTAACTCAGATATCAGGCTGGCACAAGTGATAGAAAGGTAAAAATGCCGAATACGCTCTAAAGGTCAATTTGGACATCAATTTATGATAGTCTTCATGCTGGGCGAAAACACTGGAAGACCAAGCATAAGAGACCTGCAGGTTCAAAGCAGGCAACAAACGAAAAGTGAGAATAGACCTAAAGCCACAATGAGCATTCGACATCCCGTTCGATGATGCTTGACCAATAACGATGCCCGCCATTACACCTGAGAGCATATTACAGCAGCATATATAGGCGCCGTCGAAGGGCATGGATCAGGCACCCAGTCCAGTCGGCCATGGGTGGAAGTGGAAGGAGAGAGTATTTATTCAGTGGCGTCAGTCGTGGCTCCTTGACTGTTTGCAGCGGTCCTTGCAAGTGTAGAAGGGGCACTGCAGTTTACGTAATGTTAGTTTTTGGTGAAATCCGTGCACTACTTTGCGTGGTTCTGCCAAAACATCACTCAGAAGCCATGATGCAGTGAGCAGTGATGAAGATGACAAAGAAGATGATTTGGAAAGAGGACAAGTGAAAATCACAAAATCACTTCTAAAGGATATACCCATGCTGTGACTTGACTCTTTGATTGCATTTTGTATAAGTTATGTTTTCAACTGAAGTAAATGTTACCACTACTGCTGACTGTTTCTGAATTGGCATCAATGCCCAAATGAGATTTTGCCATGTCGGAAGAGACTAGTTAAGATGGAAAATGATAATAAGAAGAATAAAGTTGCAATTGATAAAGGTGATTGTTAATTCAGTATTTTCTTCCATTTAAGTCTGGATTGAGGTTCATAGGTTTGGTCTGTTACAGAAACAATAAATCCTCATGTGGAGTAAAAGCTGAAGTAAAGAAACAGTCCAAAATCAGATAAAAATTAATTTTCCCCTGCACCAACAACCCCCCTAACACATACTCACACACTCCAAGTCTTCATTTCATGGGTAATGTTGTTACAAAGCAATCTGTGAAGTTGAAAGCATTTTATAAAGAAGAAGAAAGATAACCTGAAAAAACGGTTTCTGCCTATAAATAAGCAAAAATGAAAATAGTGCCCCTTGTGGTGGCCAAACGTGCAAGCTGACCCGTGGCAACAGGCAGATTTGGATTCAGACCCCCAAATTGACCAAGAACCATATTTTAAGTTGCCACTCAACGCCCCGACGAACCCCTTTTCCTGATGAGCTATGATTCTGGCCCACAACTAATAATAAACTGGGTAGAAACATCCTATAACGGATGGAACAAACTAACTTTTACATTCTTCTCATCATAGACATAAACGGCGCTGATGCAGTTCATTTCACTTAAACAACACAGAGAACAGCCAGCAGAAAGCTGTGTTTTTGTATTTTTAAAAGGAAGGCAGATACACGATGAACTGTCATGCCGACCATCCCCAGCTGACCGGCGGTGCATGCAAATGATTTGGCCTCTATTTTGATCCCTCTCATAATTTATTAATCCTTCTTAGTAGCCATCAGTGTGTTTTATTATTTTTTTAGCATGTTAACTCAGCATTGCCCATGCCCAAAGTCCTTCTCTGGTGTTGTTTAACGTTACTTCAACATAGCTAGCTCAAATAAAAGTCTTCACACAAAACGGCATAAAAAAAGAGAAGGCATTAATGTTACCTTTTTATTGCGACTTCTTCTCCTCCTCTTTTCTTCTCTTTCTGTTCTGCACACCCGAGGGCTTGGACGGCCTTTTCATCTCGCAAATTACACCTGTCCGAGATCGTCTTCCACTTGTCCTGCCCAGATCACTGATCCGCATCATGATCCGGACCCAATAACGACACGTCACGTGCTCACACATAATTTAGGAACATGTCAACTGTTTATTTATTTGTAATGTTAATATGTACTTTTTCTAGACAGAAAACACTAAGTGAGGGCACCAGTGGGCATAGAAAATTATTATTTTATTATTATTTTCCCTCAAGGCCAAGGGGGACTGGTGGCGTGGCAGCGCCCCTCCAGCAGATGGCGCCCTAGGCGGCCGCCTATATTGCCTATGCCAGGCCAGCTGACCCACCCCCAGCCGCACGCTGGCCACGTCGGGGGCCCCCGCCCCGGCCCAGCCGATGCTGCACCCCAGATCCAGCGGTGGTGGCCGCCACGGGCAGCAGCCCAGGACCACTCAGCCTCCCCGAACCGGCCCCCAGCGACACCACCCACGCCCGTCTCCACCAGCCTGAGAATAGATGTTTTTCTCTTCTTTTTCTGCTGCGTGACCTTTTTTCTTGGACCAGCTTTTGGGTAAGGCCTAATATCCTCTGGAGTTAATGTGTTGGTGGAGGAGGCTGGGTTACTAGGGCCTGGAATCTCTTGGTTTGGTGCATGGACCCGGAGCAGCTGGGCCAATGCGGGTCCAGTAATGGCTGGGTTGGTGCTGGATGGATCAGTGCTGGGGCCTGGAGAGATGGTTCAGGTTCAGAGCCTGAATGGCTGGGTTGTGCTTGGGTTGGTAGAGCTGGGTCCTGGTAGGGACGATCTGAGACATAAATGGTCTAATTCTGTCTCAAGAACACATCCCTGTGTAAGGCTGAATCCTGTGCCTGAAAGCGGCCTCAATATTAAGTGGCGTTGCAGCCAGGGGATAAGCAGTTGCTACAAATCCCAGGATGTCTTAGATGCTGGTTTTTCCCTGCGTTTTTCCTCATCCAGGAATCAGAGACAGAGTTTACATGCTTTTCAATGGCCTTCTGTCTAAAGCTGCAGCCTGTGTGAGCAGTGGGGTGGGAAGGACAACATGATGATGCCATTTTCTTTGGTAAAATTATGCCCATCAATAGAGAGATGTGACCAGTGGTTATCCAGAAGGGGTAAGCAGAGCTTCCCTTTAAAGCACTTGGCATGTTCCACAAAATGCTTGAGGAAATCAACAAAGTGTGGTTCTTTCATCCACCCTGTGGGATTTGCTCCTCCTCTGCAGCCTGGTGGCCCATTGTTGATGAAATGATCACGAAAGTGCACCCGAGGAAATATTAAGTAGGCGGGGATGCTGTTCCCTGTGGCTGAGACTGTGCAGGCAAGGGTCACCAGTGTACCCCTTTCCGCAGATGTCAGTGACCCCACCTGCTTGAAGCCACGCTTTAGGAAGCCTGTAAACCATTCGCGCTGGCTTTTTCTTTGTCTGACCAGCTTGTGGAATTGCAGGCCCTTTGCCACCGGAAATTCATAAGCCAGCTTCTCACCTTTGATGGAGAAAACCAAAATATATGTAGAGGATCTCTTGAATAGTTTTCAAGCTGCAGTTCCATCTCTGTGCTGAAACCTGCCGTGGTGATTTGTACCCACCACTGTAGTTGGGATAGCTGTCTGACCCTGAATTTCAGCTGGTGTGAATGTTTTACAGTACCACACCAAATACGGAGTTGACATAAAGTCCTTCACGTACTCCGATGGACTTGTGACCTATAGTGTCACTTGCCTGACTGCACTCAGCATCACGTCAGGTGCTACACTGCCATGGTCTGTTTTTCTTTTATAACTCCTGACTATCTTCTCACTTTCTCCTCTCTTTTAAACCACTCTTTTCCTGTACAAGTAAAGTAAAAATTTCATTAGGATGTGTTGATTTAAATCATTTTTGAAAGTTATTATTCTTACCCCCAAATGACTGTGACAAGTTGCCCCAAACGACCATGTTTGCTAATGCTAGCTCTATCCTAAAGTTAGGTTAGATCAGAACAATGATGGAGGTATGACTGGATGCCTTAATATCTACTTTAACAAGTCCACATTTATAACTGCTAGGATTTTTATCTGAATGAAGCTTATTTAAAAAAATATAGTTAATATTTTTTTGCTTTGGGTAGTGGAAAATGGTTAATTGGTGCTCATCTCAACTTACAATGTATTGTCCTTTTCTCACTCAGTCCATGAGACCTGACCATGCAAAGGAAGAAAACTAGTATTCCACTTTTTAGTTGTGCCCTCTGGTGGAAAAGATAATTGCAGTGTGACCACTTACCCGTGTGACAACTAGCCCTGGTCAGAATCAGAATCAGAATCAAATTTATTGTCGCCACTGAGCCAGCGTCCTAACACAGCAGAATTTGACTTCCCAGTTCACCGTCCAAGAGAAACATACAAAAACAACACAACATATGGACAGGAGTCAACGGTGCTTGGGTCAGCGCTATAAGAGCGCTTCAATTTTAGCAGAAGAAAATATGACCACATAGGGGATGGGTGGGGGAGAGGATAAAAAACAGGTGTCTCACACCACATGTCCTTGATCAGAGGCACATGTTGTGGGATTCACAAAAAAAAACCTCAGCACAGGCATAACAAGCTTAATACAAGACAAGACATCATATCAGGAAAACGGTCCCAGCCAAGCGGCCCGTGCACGCTCGCCTGGTGGCACGCAGCCGGTGGCGCGCAGCCGGTGGCGCGCAGTGCAATCAGTGCGCTCCCCGTGGGGGAGCACACCAGGATCCAGCGAGGACGTTGAGAGTCAGGAAAAAGGCAATGGAGCGGGGGATGGTGTGGGGGGGGAGCCACTTTGGATAAGACCTCGGTGAGATTCTTTTTCAGTACGGCCTTGGCCAAGGCCGCTCAGGGGAGCCAGATTCAGATAAGTCTCCCCTAGTTACTAGTGGACTTTCTAACATCTGTCTTGGTGACGTCCTGAAATACTTTCTAATAACCTGTTTTAGGTATCAGACCAACTAGAGAACAGAGACCTGTTGAAGGAGGAGGTTTGGTTTTGACCTTGGTGGGAATATAAACACTCCCCACCCCCATTTTACAGTGGAATTTACTCTCCATCCACCATAGAACATATTCAACTGGTCTATGTGAACATCAACAATAACATGAAATTTGATCTATTACTTTCAGAACACAATAATATGTTCATGTATAATTTTGTGTAATTGTGAAGAGAAGAAATGACACACAAGGAGGCAATTTCATGAAGGATTTAAACCTTTACTCCAGTCATAGGGTTCCTATAACATCAATGAACACTGAAACATCAAACAATACCACACCTGACAACAAAGAGCTTCTAGAATACAAATATCCAGAGATGTTTCCTGCTAAATGTGGATTATGCAGAGACAGAGAATGTAAATGATAAAGAGGCCCATAAATGTATTACAGTAAAGCATAATATGTAAAAGCACAAAGATCTGTAAAAGCAGAAGTCAAAATCTTCATCTCCAGGAGCTGAACATCTTCATACAGGAACTTTTGAAATTACCCAGAGAATGCAAAAGTAGACAAAACTTGAAAAATCTCAATTCAGCAAAATTATCTAAAAGCTAAAAAATAAGAACAAGCTAAATACAGCAAGGTGAGCTACATACTAGCCTCAACTAAGTGAGGAGTGCTCAAGGAAGCCAAGTTAAAAATAAACTGCAAAATTAGAAGCATGTTAAACTAAGCTAAATTAATATTATGCTCAAAATTCCTCTGTCAGCTGCATGTTAACAGCAGTAAAATTAGCAAAATCATCATTTTCAGAGTTAATTCTGCCTATAAGAGACACTGAAACTGAAATGGGGACTATTAAGATACAAGTTGTTTTGACTGATCAAGTAAAAGGAAGGAAGTTAGTTTTGAACAGGTTTTGAAATTTTCTATTGATGCATATCCCAAGGTATTTAAATTGTCCATTCACTTTCCAAAAGGGGAAAAGCACCATAAATGAGTGTAATTGCCTCATTATATCTTCTTCTCTTTGATGCTGTTGTTGAGGCAGATTTTCAAAATCTGGTTACTGATGAACAGCATCCTCCATGAATCTGTTGATGCTTTTGACATCTGATGATCTCAGAAAACCTTCCCCACAGTCTACAGACAAAACTCATTTTTAACATGATGAAGTTTGTGCATTTTTAACTGAAAACATACAGTAATAATTGATCCACACTGATCACAGGTTTACTGTTTCTCTCCATTGTGACCTTTTTGGTGCATCTTCAGTTTATTTGATCCAGTAAAAGCCAACCAACACTGATCACATCTGTATCATTTATCTCTATTGTGAGCAATTTTGTGTCGTTTTAGACTATTTGATGTGGTAAAAGCTGATCCACACTGATCACATCTGTATGGCTTATCTCCAGTGTGAATACGTTGGTGTTGTTTTAGATGATCCAACCTGGTAAAAGCTGATCCACACTGATCACATCTGTATGGCTTAACTTCAGTGTGAATACGTTGGTGTTTCTTTAGATAACCTGATGTGGTAAAAGCTGATCCACACTGATCACAGCTGAAAGGTTTATCTCCAGTGTGAATACGTTGGTGTTGTTTTAGAGCACCCAACTGGGTAAAAGCTGATCCACACGGATCACATCTGTATGGCTTATCTCCAGTGTGAATACGTTGGTGTTGATTTAGATGATCCAACCGGGTAAAAGCTGATCCACACTGATCACATCTGTATGTCTTAACTCCAGTGTGAATATGTTGGTGTCGTTTTAGATTACTCAACATGGAAAAAGCTGATCCACACTGATCACAGCTGAAAGGTTTATCTCCAGTGTGAATACGTTGGTGTTGTTTTAGATGATCCAACCTGGTAAAAGCTGATCCACACTGATCACATCTGTATGGCTTATCTCCAGTGTGTATACGTTGGTGTTGTTTTAGATGATCCAACTGGGTAAAAGCTGATCCACACTGATCACAGCTGAAAGGTTTATCTCCAGTGTGAATACGTTGGTGTTGTTTTAGATTACCCAACTGGGTAAAAGCTGATCCACACTGATCACATCTGTATGGCTTATCTCCAGTGTGAATACGTTGGTGTTGTTTTAGATTACCCAACTGGTTAAAAGCTGATCCACACAGATCACAGCTGAAAGGTTTATCTCCAGTGTGAATACGTTGTTGTTGTTTTAGATTACCCAACTGGTTAAAAGCTGATCCACACTGATCACAGCTGAAAGGTTTATCTCCAGTGTGAATACGTTGGTGTTGTTTTAGATTATCCAACTGGTTAAAAGCTGATCCACACTGATCACAGCTGAAAGGCTTAACTCCAGTGTGAATACGTTGGTGTATCTTTAGATAACCTGATGTGGTAAAAGCTGATCCACACTGATCACAGCTGAAAGGTTTATCTCCACTGTGAATTCTCATATGTTTAATCAGACTTGATGAAGAGGTGAGGACTTTTCCACATTGCTCACAGCGGTGACTCTTGGTTCTTCCTTTGTCTTGATGTTTCTGTAACAACAGAGAAGAAGACTTCATTGTGTTGGCTGAGCTGTTGAAATTATTTCAGTTTTAATCAAATTCTCTCAGACATGGTTTAACTATAAGTGAAGAGCTCTTTTGTCTGTGAGAAGTCATATGAACCATCTCCTGACAGCCAGGGCCCTTCAGATAACACGTCTCAGTTTGTCAGGTTAAAAGTGTGAACAGAGAAAGCTGCTGAAACAAAAACCCTCAGAACACATTCATGAACTGTTTCTATCAAAGCCACTTCAGATTGACAGTGGGTTTCATTCATTCTCTACACACACAAACTTTCATCAGTCAGAACTTGAAAATACAGTTTTGTCTTCAGAACATGACACTTCAGTTTGACCGTCTGCTCAGATTAGGGATGCACATGGTTAACCGTTTAACCGTTAACCGATAACAGTAACTCTAACCGATTAAAACTAACGGTCAATTTTGTTCTTAAGCTACATAATTCAATCAACTCATGGAGGCGTGTCGACAGGTGCAACACATGCCATCATGTGATTTCCATCACAGCCCATTTTACAGCGAAGATGAAGAGAGCAAAAAGGAGTTCTGTGTGGGACAATTTCGACCGGAAAGGGAAGGAGGTCATTTTCAAATTATCAGAATCAGAAATACTGTTTTCGTCGCAGGTGCTCCTTACAAGAACAGAAGAAATAAGAAACACAAGAAATTTAACATGTAGTGCAATTAGAAGAGAACATAAAATTAAAATGAAATAAAATATGAATATAAACAAAAATATATACTAAATATGAATATGAATATAAAACAAAATATAGTAAAAAAGTATATACAGTAAAGGTGCTTTGAACAGTCATATTCTGAGAATATGAGAGTTATGAGAGTTTAATTATTGCACCAAACAGTGGATATTAAGTTGAATTATTGCACAAATAATTACACTGTTGCTAATTGCACTTGATTATTGTACTGAGTCAGCTGACAGGGAGTGAAAAAGTCCATGGGCCATTCAGAGGGAGGAGTTGTACAGTTTAATGGCCACAGGCAGGAATGATTTCCTGTGTCGCTCAGTTGTGCATTTTGGTGGGATGAGTCTCTCACTGAAAGTACTCTTGTGTCTGACCAGCACATCATGAAGTGGGTGTGAGATGTTGTCCATGATAGTCATAGCTTTGTCAGCATCCTCTTCTCTGACACCACCGTCAGAGAGTCACACTACATTCCCACAACCTTACTGGCCTTGCGCATCAGTTTGTTGAGTAGGTTGGCATCCGCCATCCTCAGCCTGCTGCCCCAGCATGCAACAGCATAGAGAATAGCACTAGCCACCACAACCTCATAGTGTTGCTGACGACGTACTGTGGTCTGCCAGTCAGGTAGTCCACCATCCAGGACACTAGGGGGGCATCCACCTGCATAGCTGCCAGCTTGTCACCCAGTAGAGCTGGATGGATGGTGTTGAATGCACTGGAGAAGCCAAAAAACATGACCCTCACAGTGCTCGCCGGCTTGTCCAGGTGGGCGTAGACACAGTTGAGCAGGTAGATTATGGTGAGTGGAGAGTGGCTGATGGTGGTCGTCCAGGACGGGCAGCAGGGGAGTCAGAGGGGGGATGAGCCAGGCTGGCAGTGTCAAATCTGTTAAAAAACAGATTCAGTTCATTGGCCCTGTCAACGCTGCCATCAACTCCTCTGTTGTTGGTCGTCCTGAAGCTGGTGATGTCCCTCATCCCACCCCAGACCTCTCAAGATGTTCTGCTGGAGTTTCCACTCCAGCTTCCTCCTGTATTTCTCCTTAGCCTTCTTGATCTTGACCTTCAGTTCCCCCTGTATCGTTCTCACCTCCTCCCTATTACCAGCTCTGAAAGCCCTCTTCTTCTCGTTGAGGATGGCTTTAATGTCCTTCGTTACCCATGGCTTGTTATTTGGATAACAATGGACAGTTCTGGCTGGGACAGTGGAGTCCACACAGAAGGTGATATAGTCTGTGATGCACTCTGTAAGCCCATCAATGTCCTCCCCATGCGGCTCACAGAGCGCCATCCAGTCTGTCACCTCAAAACAGCCCTGCAGTGTCTCATCAGCCTCCTCTGACCATCTCCTCACTGTCTTTGTGGTCACAGGTTGACTTTTCACCAGAGGCACATAACAGGGACTGAGGTGCACCAGGTTGTGGTCTGATCTACCCAGAGGGGGGAGGGGGAGCAGCTGTATGCATCCTTGGCATTAGCATACAGCAAGTCCAGGGTTCTCTCCTCTCTTGTAGCTCAGCTCACATACTGAGTGAAGGTGGGCTGTGTTGTTGTCATGGTGACGACGTGATTGAAGTCGTCCGAGATAGCGATGAATGAACTCGGGTGTTGCGTTTGGAGACGGGCTACGGCGGAGTGGATGACGTCACATGCCGTTGTCAGGTTAGCAGAGGGGGGATGTAAAAAACTACCATAATGACATGTGAAAACTCCCTGGGCAAATAATATGGCCTGAGTCCAACAGCCAACAATTCAATGTCCGGGCAACAGATGATCCTTGATGGTAATGTGACCAGGATTACACCAACGGTTGTTGACTAGAACAGCAAGCCCCCCTCCTTTGCGCTTACCGCTCTCGGTGCGATCCCGGTCGGCCCGAACAGTTTGTAATCCACTGATGGAAACGTTGTCATCGGGTATGTCCTGGTGCAGCCACGTCTCCGTAAAGCACATCAGACTGTTCTCCCTGTACTCCCTCTGACTCCTGGTGAGAGCTGTTAGCTCATCCATCTTATTTGCCAGCGACCTCACGTTGCCCATGATGAGAGAGGGGAGACACAGCTTATATCGCCTCCTCTCCATAAGTCGTTGTCTCGACCTAGCTCTTTTCTTCCGTCATTTTAGTCCTCCCCTGCATCCTCTGTGTGTTTTCCTCCAGCTTTCAGCGGGTGTCTCAGATATTGTGGCCTGCAAGCCGGTCGGCCTCAGCGCGATTAGCTGATCTCTGGAGTAAACAATGAGGCCATGAAGTCACTGCGCACCGGTGCTGTGTCCCGTAGTAAAAGTAAAAGTAGTACTTCCAGAGCGAAGAAACATACTAGACCTCTCTCAACCAACATGTCTGGAGAGGGCACAGCTTCAGGATATAATTATAAAAATACAAGAGTTATAGTAAAAAATAGAGCAAGAAAAGTTTAGAAAACTAAGAAAACAAACAGGAGCGACCGCAACAGGCTGCACGCACTGTAGACGCATGCGCACTCTCATGCGGTACAGCGCTGAAATACTCCAGCAGTACGAGTACAATGCAGTACCACTGAAGAAACTACATCACAAAATGTCAAAAACGTCTTAAGATTACACCTTAAAAACAAATAAATTCATCACTCTGGAATAACCCATCAATTAAAGTAGGGGGCATCACAATTTTTTGGAAATCTTGGTTAAAAAGGGGAATAACAACAATTTTGGACGTGGTGGAGAACAAAATATTTAAATCCTATCAGGATCTTCGTGCTCAATATAATCTAGAAAACTCAGACTTCTGGAAATTTTTTGCAATTGAGAAGTAGCTTGAATAGTGTAATCAGACATTTGCCTGATGAAGACAAAGTTGTACAGATTTATTTAGAATCTCCCCCCAGATGTCAGTCTGTCTCCATGTTTTATAAAATGGTGTCTAGAATAGTATATGGCAAGGATGAGAGTCTGAGGCTTATTTGGGAGAGGGATCTGAATGTACGTCTTTTTAATATGGGTATTCTTCAAGATAAATTATGTTGGAAATGTAAAAATCAGGAGGGTACATTTATTCATGCCATGTGGACATGTTCTAAAGTTAGACCTTTTTGGAAGGAGGTTATAGAAACTATTGAGGGTTGGTTAAATACACATGTCCCTGATATGTTTGCTTTTTAGGCAAAGTCTCTTTTTTACCAAATGTTTCAAAAGCTAAGAAAGCGTTGGCTTTAACAGGTTTTATTTTGGATGCTAGAGTTATTTTACGAAAATGGAAAAGTCTGGACTGTCCAGTTTATAAGGAGTGGGTTGCATCAATGACTGATATTGCATCGTTTGAACTATTAGTGGCAAAATTGCATAACTGTCAAAAATCTTATATCAGTACCTGGGAGGCTTTTCTTTCCTCTTTGAAATCGTAACATTGCTGTAATTTTGGTGTGAATTATTTGTGCAATTCTGTATAGAAAACATTTTTCTGTCTGTGCTATATTGTTTATGTTGGTGTTATTGTTAAAAAACATAATAAAAATTTAAATTACAAAAAAAAATAATAAAATGAAGGACGTGGAAGCAGTTTCTATGGGATGTTGCTGTTTTTAGCTTGATGTTTGTATTAATTACTCCCAGAAACTCTCATCTTGATTTATAGATAGTTTTACTTTATGCAAATTTAAGTGCTTGTAAATTGTTCTTTGTTTCCTTGCATGTCTTGTCTGCAACTTTGTGTTTTGCTGCTGCCGCCCGTCTTGGCCAGGTCTCCCTTGAAAAAGAGATTCTTAATCTCAATGGGACTAACCTGGTTAAATAAAGGTTAAATAAAAAAATAAAATTAAAAAAATAAAGGACATCCATTTAACCCTGCTATTAAGTGTCTGAAAAGGAGCGGATGTGATGATTTCATCTCATCTAATCAATGGCTGAACTAAACATTAAACAGCACATCAATAGCTTTGATGACTTATTCAAATGTGTTGAATGAGTGTATTTTGATGCTGGTGTGTTTCTGTCAGATACATGTCTCCTATCCATCCATCCATCCATTTTCTATACCCGTTTCATCCTTGAAGGGTCACGGGGACATGTCTCCTAGTGAGAAGGAAATTACTGACACACTCATTAAAACCCGTTGCTGTCAGGTTTAAAAGCAGCATATTTGGTTCAACTAACAGATCTGTTCTTTTTGTCAACCAAGTCATTGGGAATTTCTTTGGAAGCTTAAAACTCTTTTTTCCAGATGGCATTGAGTAGACGGAAACAACTGGTGCTCCTGCTAACTCTTAATATTCTTTCCTCTTGACTCCTTTCAGCCACAAACATACATACTACACTTTGTATCTTTGTCCTTTTTAAAAATTTGCCTCTGTTTTGAAATGGCCTCAAAGACTGGCAAAACCAGGAAAATAGAAGACTTGGCCGGATTGACGATGGAAAGTATCTCCTGGCTACTAACTCAGCACCAGGAGGAGCTGGTCCCTGATTTTAATAGAGATGTTCAGATACCAGTTTTTCCCTCCCGATACCGATTCTTGAGCTGTGGGTATCAGCCGATACCGACTATAGATCCGAGTATGATATTAAAAGAAATTGCTTGACTGTAATATAATTATTTGTTGAAAAACAAAGAAATACATCAAATCCAAGCCAGTTGTCTTATTCTGTGATATATTAGATAAGTTGAGCCAACACACGACGTACTGCTAACGTAACTTTTTATTCACCATATCGGGACAGCCATCTTCATTCTCAGCAGCAGTGGACCAACTCTGAATACACACACATCACCTGTGCCAATCACGCTCATGTACAGTTCAGGGACCGGTCGGAATTTGCACTACCGAAGAATATAACATCCCCCTTCTTTTAAGAAAATAATGAAACACAACATTTACGGATAGCTTTTCTGTGCCCTAACCCTCACTGAAACATTAACATTGAGATAGACACTGATGATGTCCATGAGGAGGAATCAAAAGAAACAGATCTCAATTATCACTTAACTTGCTCAAATGTCAGGTTGGATACATATCTGAAGTAGAACACCATACAAGAGAAAGTTTTGAGCACTCTCAGGGTGCTTTAGGAGGCATTCTGAGCACAGCATTGTGTATTTGGGAAGCATCAAGTAGGGAACATCAAGTTGTCCATATTGTTACTTTGAATGCCACATAATCAGATTCAACATCATATTTAATAAATGATTTATTTATTTAATAAAGCTTTCCCTCAACAGAAAGTAAAAGATAAAAATGGCACAAAGTTTAATTATTCCTGCTAATGTGAGAATATACTGAGCATAAGGCTGAGGTTAGATATCAAAAATAAAAGTAGTTGTTATGAAACAATTAAGTTGCCTATTAAAGGCAAAAATTCAGAATGACTAGTGATTCAGTCACTGGTGAACTTCAACAGTAAAACATCACTGACAAGATACATGTATCCAAAACTTTAGTAAGCAGTTATAGAAAATAGCATGTTAAATTCAACGTGTCTTTTTGATGCCTGTAACTCTGAACATTAGCTTTTCTTAATTTTTTTTATCACAAAAAGCTGTAAAACTTAATAACTAATACTTCAGGCATGAAAATCCCTCATCTTTCGGCGAAATTTGACGTTTTGAAGTCAAAAAGGGTGACCTATGTGAATCATGTAGATCCAAGGAGTTCTCTATTTTGGGAGGGGAGGGGGTCGGAGTCAGGAGATTTTTTAAAACATTTTATTATCATATAATTGCCCTAATATGCAAACTGAGTACTTCAGAAATCGGCAATTTAAATGACACTTGGACGGTCAGTAAATCCTGCCCAGAACCAATCAGGCCAGATTGTTCCATTATTCCAGTCATACAAACGTTCTTCATTCATGTGTACTTGGAGGTTACATTGCTAAGCGGGACTAGAAGCAGGATCTAGTGATGTCCACGCTGCAGACAAGTTAGACGAGCGTACGTTTCCTAGCTACATTTACCAGTGGTGAGAAGCGCTGTTTATTTCATCCGCGTTGTCTAACAATAAATAAGTACAATAAGGAATAAACATCTCTCCTGTGAATTTAAAGCTAATAAGCTGGATTGCCAACGGGCTCAGTGCGCATGTCCTGGTCTCAATCAACCAATCGCAATCGAGAATTCACGTCACGTTCGTGGAGGGAACACCCCCCCCCCCAAAATATTAAACCGGATTTGCACGCATCACAAAAATGACCCCCAGAATTGGAAAAAAACTCGGAAATCCTTTTTTTTAAGTTCACCTGAAACCTCTAGTTTGATTGTTTTTGATCCTTTAAAAGCTTATCTCGAGTAGATCATCTCCTACACTGCAAACATGAAAAAGAAGACCCGTAAAGAACGACGAGAGCTAGATAACCAAATCAAAGACCTGGATCAGCTGTATGATCAACCTGGTCGTCCTAACTTATATAAGAAGCTTCTAGAACTACAAACTAAATTCAACCTCCTTTCAACGTTCTCAACTGAATACCATCTGTTAAAGAGTAAAAGCTCATTCTATATTCATGGTGATAAATCTGGGAAGATGGGAGCTAATTATTTGAGGGGATGTAAAGCAAAACAGCACAAAAACACCGATTCAAATGGAAAATGACAACATCAGGACAGATCATATTTAGATCAATGACACGTTCAGAAGTTATTACACCAGACTTTACACCTTTGAATTTCCTCATGATACCAACCAGATGGAGGATTAAACATTTCTACAGCCAACAGACAGACTTGATGAAGCCATATCCAGGAAGAAACAGCTGCAGCAGCTATCTCCTCCACAGTCAGGAACATCCCCAGGGCCTGATGGGTTTCCTGCACAATCTTTGAACTCATTTTCTCCTTTGCTTCTGTAATGTCTAGGGATGCACATGGTTAACTGTTTAACCGTTAACCGATAACAGTAGCTCTAACCGATTAATACTAATGGTCAATTTTGTTTTTAAGCTACGTAATTCAATCAACTCATGGGGGCGTGTCGACAGGTGCAACACATGCCATCACGTGCGTCCCATCACAGCCCATTTTACAGCGAAGATGAAGAGAGCAAAAAGGAGTTCTGTGCAGTCTTGTATCTGAACGCGTTCATTGAACGAAAGTTCACGAACTAGTTCATATTTTTCGCGAACGTGAACTGAGCGCGTTTACTTTCCCCTTCACGAGCGTGGGGCGTGAACGAGTTCATTTGGGCAGTTGTGAATGACGCACTTTCAAAGTTCACGCACGGTCAAATCCGTGCCAGGTTTCCAGTGAACCCCATTTAAAATCCACCACAAAAGAGCCTGATATGTATCTGAGGAAATCAATCAAACATGGCAACAAGGGCTGTCGCTTCTGTCGATTACAAAAAATTAACTATTTAGTTCATTTTTTGAAATGGTGAACTGAACTAGTTCATTTTAATTTCTGTGAACTATGAACTGAACTATTTTCTATGAACTATGAACTTAACTAGTTCGTGTAGAAAGTGAACTTGCCCAACACTGGTTCTGTGTGGGACAGTTTCGACCGGAAAGGGGAGGAGGTCATTTGAAAATTATGTGGGACAGCACTGAAATACTCCAGCAGTACGAGTACAATGCAGTACTGAAATACTCCAGCAGTACGAGTACAATGCAGTACTGAAATACTCCAGCAGTACCAGTACAATGCAGTACTGAAATACTCCAGCAGTACGAGTACAATGCAGTACCACTTAAGAAACAAGCATCCAGCATCAGACGTGGAGGACCATCGCAGCAAACCTTGCCCTCCATGATGGTCGGAAGAAAGTGTGAAGCGTGGCGGTCTGAGAAGACAACGGATAAAATCTGTTCAATGGTGGAAAAAGACATTTTGCCCATCAGCATGGTCAGTGGTGAAGGGTTCGAGGAGCTAATGGGCTAAATCGAGCCTAATTACCAAACTCCATCAAGACCGACCGTTACCTGACGATTAGAGGCTCGCTTTCAGGAGAGGAAAAAGGAACTGAAAACGCGACTTGCAAGTACTAAGTTGGTGGCTGTTACAACGGACTGCTGGACCGAGCTCACAACAGAGAGCTACGTGACAATTACATGTCTCTATATCGATGAGAATTGGAAAGCTAATTCTGCCGTCCTGTTAACGCAGAGCATGCTGGGTAGACAAACAGCTGATAACCTCACAGCTAAACTGGTTGATGCAGTGGAGACGTGGGGACTTGGTGGGAAAGTGTCCGCATGCGTCCACGGCAACGCACGCAACATCGTGGCAGCCAACTCTCCCGGGCGGGTCAGCTGGGTCGGAATGGTGGGATGTTTGTGTGTCGGAATAGCGGTATTTCGGGATGTTGATGTGTCTAAATGATGGAATGTCGGAATGTGAGCATGGAAGGGCATTTAAATCTTATCGGTTAACGGTTATTAATCGTTAAAGGGCGTCGGTTAACAGTAATAAAAAAAATGCAAAATGTGCATCCCTAGTACAGAAGCAAAGGAGAAAATGACTTTGAAGTCATTTTCTCCTTTGCTTCTGTAGTGTCTATTTGTTCATGCTTTACTCTTCCTTGTGTCATTTTCTAGACCTATTTGTGTTATTTTCTATGCCTATTGTCCTCCCACTGTATTTCTAATCAGGAATTAATGGCCCTTTTCCACTAGTACCTACTTGGCGCGGCTCGACTCAACTCGGCGCCGCTTTGGAGGTTTTCCACTAGGTCATAGTACCAGCTCGGCCCTCCTTTTTTCGTACCTACTTGGCTGGGGTTCTATCCGGGCTGAGTCGGGCCGAGAATACAACGTCACCACGCCGCGGGCCATTGATTGGCCAGAGAGCAACCTCACGGATCACGACTCCTCCACACCCGCCATATTTAAAACTCGGCAACAACAAACTCAACAGCGATTTTACTTTACCTGTAATTGTCTACTTCACAAAACGAAGAATGGCCGGCAAGTCTACTCCATGGTCGAATGACGAACGACGTCCTCCATTGTTATGGTCGCAAACGTGACCGGAGTTGCCGCATATAAAACACGTCACTGCGTTTCAGGCCACCTTACCATGAAGGCCCCACCCACATCGAGGTGGTACTGAACTACAGTAGAAAACTACTGAGACCGAGTCGAGTAGAGCCGGGTCTAGTCGAGCCGCGCCAAGTAGGTACTAATGGAAAAGGGGCATAAGTCTCTGGCTGCCAGACAGCTGCAGAGCAGAGAGCCTCAGACTGCCAGTGTTTTAAAGCATTTTGACTGATTTTCCATATTTTGTGACTATGTGAACACTGAAACTGTCATAATAAAGACTAGATTCTCTTCTTTTGTCAGGAAAGGAAAGTTTGTTTCTACCTTTTCCTATTCTTTAGTAATCAGCAGTAGAACATGCGGCGACATCTTCTCAATCTCAATCTATCCCAGTCGACTCGTTGCCTTTATAGAGTGGTGGTGCTGCCATCTAGAGGATGCAAACACTAACTGTGATGATAAAACTTTGATATTTATTAAGAAGCTCCGCCAGAGTGTTGCCTACCAACCCCAGTTAAACATATTTGACCCGACTGATGTCTATAGACATCAATGGCAGTGAACTTTCGGATTCAAATTGACGTCTATAGATGTCACCATATAGTCCAGTGTATGAAATGTTTGTTTTTAGTGAAATGCATCTGATCCTTCAACCTCACCTCCTTAGGACAAACCAGTGATTTTTAAGGAACTTTTAGTTGTGTAGGACAAAAGCATCCACTCCCTGTTTCGCGGTGATTAATACTGGAACCGTTGAAGACAGAACTGTACCATAGAAAGTTTTAAGTATATTCTGTCCGCTTCTCAGGCTAATATGATGAAACACGAAGAATATACCGGACATACTATGACCAAAATCCTATTACTTTAACCAGATAGCGGCGCTATGGAGTTCATCAAAGATTGACATATAGACTTGTTTGGAGTGGAAGAAGGGCTGGGCGACATGGCTGCCAATCTATATTGCAGTATAATCTAAAGCAGCGGTTTTCAAAGTGTGAGGCGCGCCTCCCCTGGGGGGCGCCAGAGGGATTCAGGGGAGGCGCAGGAGAAAAAAAAACCTGAAAAGACAGAGTGTAAAACAGCAGGCAAAATGGATCGTTTTTAGTATTCAAGTGAAGTGAGAGAGGACACAGAGTCTGGGGCGATCAGAAAGTATGACCCTGATTATTTAAAGTTTGGCTTTTCGTGTATTGGTCCTGATGATGCTCCGCTGCCACAGTGTGTTATCTGCAAAGAGGTGCTAGATAACGACAGTATGTAACCATGTAAATTCGTCATATTGAAACCAAGCACCAAAGTTTATCGACCAAGCCGCGGGAGTTTTAAGATCGGAAACTTAATGAATTGCGGTCACGAAGAAGTCATCGAGGCGTTTGGCACTGTGACTACCAAGGCAACCGAAGCTCGTACCGGTAAGCTTAGTTTTAAAGGGACCATGTTTTGGAAAGTGATCTGTGTGAAGGAAGGCGAGTCTCCCGCAGATCATCAGCTCGGACTAACTTAATCCGGATCCTAACCTGCTTCACACCCGAACCAAACCCAGCCATAGGACTAACGTGTGGATCTACCAGGCTCTGGTCTGTCTCAGTCACTATTGTGGACACAGGTAATTGAGCTCTGGCTTTAATGATTAAAGTCGCTTCATTCAAACAAAAAGTGGAGAAAAAAGTGAGAACTTTCACTTCACAGTGTAAAATTAGATTGATAGTCAAGCTTGGCATGTCGTATAAATTCTTTTATGTATGCTTTAAATGCGTTTTTTTAGGTTTTTGACCATGAAACGTCCTGGACTGTTAAGATATTAAATGAAACATGCCTTTTTGGCTGAAGATGTTAGACTTCAGAATATTTATTTAAATATTGAATGGAGCCCAAAAGATTTCACTTTCAGGATTAGGGCTAAAAACAAACAGATAACATTTGAGTGTGCTGTTTCTCATAAAAAAAAAAAATTAGGTTCCATCTCCACTTAGAGGGCGCGCGCCGGTGCCACGCCCCGGTGCCACACGCCAGTGCCACGCCGGTGCCAGGACGCACAGCTTTTTAAAAAAGCCCTGGCTTCTTCTCTGATGGTACAGAAAAGATGTTGTTACATCAGTCGACCCTCCTGCATCTGCTGAGCGCAGCTGTGGAGAGGATGCCTGACGTGCCGTGACTTGGCGGCGCGGTTTACTGCGCGCGCACACACACACTCGGGCACTTCAACGCATCCAAACGAGCGCGTGCAGAAATATGTTAAAATATGTGTTGAAAACATACAGATGTTGAAAGGTGTGTGTGTGTGTGTGGGGGGCATACTTTTGAGTTCTCTCAGGGGAGGCTCACTATCCCACACTTTGAAAACCCCTGATCTAAAGCATGAGCAGTAACGGTATACATATAGACATATAATATGTATGGATGTATAGTTGTATGTATTAGGGCTGGGCAATGATTAAAATTTTTAATCGCAATTAATAGCATGATTTCCCTGATTAATCACGATTAATCGCATTGTATATCGCAAAATCAAATAATGAATTTAAAAATAGTGAAAAGGTCACTTTTATTTAAATGTTCTGCTGCCATATGAACTAAGGTGCCATATAAATCTCATTTAGTATAAATCTCATCTTAAAAAATGTAAAATAAAATAAAGCTTTTTGCCATTGCCAGGACATTAATGTCATCCTGTTTTTATAGAAAAAAAAAGTCTACAAACAAAATCCAACAAAATGATTGTGGCTCAGCACAATCAGAACATTAAAACAGCTCATTTCTGAGTTAACAGCAGAAACTTCTTTTTTCCCAACATTATCTTTATTGAGTTTTCAAATGATTCCAAAATACAAAATATACAGAAATAAGAGTGCTTTCACAGCAAAGGAGATACCAGGGACAACTAAATTATTATCCAGCATTCAGATTGTCCTTCCTTGAAAGTCAGGAAATTATTAAACACAGAGCACCGCTTAGGTGAAGTCAAATATAAAAAACAAACAAAACAACAAAAAAAAAACACAACAACTCGAACAGTAAAGGTTTCTCATCTTGTCAGATTTAGCCCAGGTTATTTCACTATTAGCATGGTTCAAAATACAACGCAAATGTACAATTCACACAGAAAAGAAATCACATATCAAAAGAAAAATTATTTTAGATCACTGCAAGGGACTACCCATAGCTACGCCTCGTCGCTTTCCCTACATTACTTAAATCTACATTCTCCATATATTCATAAAAGGACCCAAATGTTTTTGAAATAGTGATAGTTTCTAGGGGTGCTCCGATCAGGTTTTTGGGGCCAATCACCGATCGCTGAAATCAATATCGGCCGATCCGATCACCGATCACACAGTGTCAATTTGAACTTGAACCTTGCTTTAATAGTGTATTAATTATTCAATATTGAAGTTATTCTTTACCTGTATATCAAAGCATCATAATAAATAGATGAGGATCATGAATTGTAAAAACTCCAAATGTCACTCGTGAAGCTGACCGCTGTGGCTTCTCATTCAGAAGAAACATGTCCATACACCGTCTGGTATAACTCCGGCAGGCACACATCAGTGAAGTATTTACGTCCTGGTGAACATAACGTGGATCCAGGTGATTCACTAGAAGCTTAAACCCGAGGTCGTCCACGACAGACAGCGGCTGGTGGTCCAGGCATATGAATTCCATAAGACTCTTTCAAATATGGGCCCTATGAAATCCGTTTTATTTTTTCTCAAATTCCGTTTTAATTTTTTCATTCGGTGTTTTTTGGTTTAATTTTTGAAATTCCGTTAAGCATTTTATGCAAATTAACCACAAAAACAGTATATAAAGTAAGAAATATACAAGTATGCATTATAACTGTAAATTTAATGTTTTTACTTTTAAACATATTGTCTCCAACAAACTTTTTTATTTACAAAAAAGATCTAGTTTTTTCTAATAAAAAAGAAAAAAATAATTCAAATAGGTTAAAATCCATTTAAAGTGCAAAAAAAGAAAAATTGCAACAGCAGTAAACTAAAATTTAGTTGTTTGATTTATTCTGTTATCAGACAGTTTCATAACGTCATGATATTTTCAGGTATGTCATGACAAACAGTGGTGATCAGAAAAAACTATTTACTACAGCTGATGTAGATGCTATGAATCCAAAAGCAGGACACTGAACACTGGTTGTGGTATGAGTGTGTGCCTGGGTGTGTTTTTTTTCTTAGGTGTTCCATCTATTACAGACAGCCGAAATAAATAATTTCAGCCTCTTTGTGTTTAGCTCGTTGAGTACTCTCACCTTTTTAGTTGTGCTTTTTACTTATTCATTGATCCTCGTTGGAAGACCACGGGCAGACCAGGACCCGCTGGAGAGATGATATCTCTCAGCTGGTCTGGTGGAAGCGGCCGGGGGGAGGGAGGTCTGAGCCTCGCTGAAGTGCTGCCCCCGCGAGCCGACTACGGACCAGCAGGAGCTAATGATGGATGGAAACTTTTGCACGTATTATTTTGTGTCATTCAACGTGTGCTGCAAAAACTTGCAGAATTTTGAATGCCAGACACATAAAATCTCGGATAAACTGCTCTGCTCTGTACCTGAGAGAAACCGCTAGTTCCTTGCTTCTTCGCCGGTCTCAGATGCCGCTTCGACGTGTTTTTTTTTTTCTATGATGAGAAAGCGGGGTCAGAGAGTGTCCCCACCTTTTCGTGAACCCTCTGGAACATTTTCTTGAAAGAAAATGCCTTTTAGTCCGGGAGAACAAAAAAAAAAAGCTTTTAAGCAAATTGCCGTTCAGTTGTTATATTGCGCATTTAAAGTGAATTCCGTTTTTAATCTCCAATTCTGCGATTCCATGATCGCGGATTCCATAGGGCTCTATTCACAGTGAATGCGCACGAGAATAGAGTGTTTTTGATCGGCTCTTTTGATCGGCTTAAAGGAGAATTCTGACCGATCCCGATCATACGGACCGACCCGATAGTCACCGATCGATTGCAGCACCCTAATAGTTTCCTTTAAATATATGTATCTTTTCCATAGGTAAATTGTGGATTTTTCTTTACCCAGTTGATGGTTTTGGTTTGCTGGGCTCCTCCATGAGAGTGCATGACTCTTTTTGCAAGCAGTAAGCATAAAT